>LPNX010286723.1:0-64726 GCA_001517045.1 Pseudotsuga menziesii | reverse complement strand
TATATATATATATATATATATATATATATATATATTTCAACAATGAAAAAGAAGGAATCCCATCAAAGCAAGTAACTTGTTGTGAGCATTATTTCCCCTTAACACATCTCATCCATAGAAAAAGCAATGTACAGGAGATAGTGATAATAACATACCAATAGAAGAGACATGTTAGAAGAAAGTTTGCACCTTTGTATTAAAGTTTGCATTCTAAAAGGTGCTAAAGTGCTTTCCAAAATTTGTTAAGGAAAACTGCATCCCAATCCAATGTGATGGTTTTCAATTTTCCAAAGGATGTCCAAACATATCAAAAGAAAACATATATGGTTTACTAGGTTGTAATTTGTTTGGTAGAAGGAAGAAATAATGCAATTTTGGAGAAGTGACAAACCACTACAAAAACATAGTCACGTGTTTCTAGAATGTCATAGGAAGACCATAAATCAAATCCATGGAAATGGCATCCCAAGGCTAGGCAATAATTTAGAGTGGTTGATACAATCTAGATCTTCCAATATGTAGGCTTATGTTGACTACACAAGGCACAACAACACACAACATCGTTGTTTTGATGTGGCATAGAGGGCCAGAGGAAATGTTTCTACAAATGATAGAGTGTTTGATTAGTGACAAAATGACCCCTATGGATAGAACAATATGCATCGTAGATCAACATAAAACTAGCCCTGGAATTGGGCACACTAAGATACTATAGCTTACACAACCATCCATCTCTATTTGTGTAATCACGAAAAGGAATTCAAATGGTTGTAATGGGTTGTTGGAGAGAAGAGAAGATGGGGCCAATCATCATCATATTGAGGCTTCCAATCATCATATCTAGGAACCTATATTTCCCTAAGCTGCAAGGCATGTGCAAGAGGGTGACTAAGGAGAAAGACAACATGATTACTACAAGCTTTCTCATATTTGAGCACTAGATGAATCTCCTAGTTTAGGCATCTCACGTAAGATGTTGTATATCTTGGATATTGGATTGGGAATTGATAAATATCAAAGGATGGCGATCTATGTGAAGAACCGTTTCCTTTTGCAATAAATGGCGCGTCCAATGCTTTGAAATTTGTACCATTCAATATAAAATTCCTTATGGTAAGTGTTGTATATGATTTTCACAGCTGATAAATTTTTAGACTGATAGAGAACATGATGGCCTCCCTATTTTAGTATGGACCCAATGGAATAACAAGAGGAATAACATTCAATATCAAAGGTTTTTGGAGGTCTGGAAGAGAGAGGATTAAGCATTAACATAAGATATTTTCCAATTGTTGGAAGGTAGCTTCGATTTCTAGAGTCGAATCAAAGTGGTGGTGATTAGAGAGTTGATGCAAATGATATGCTAGCTTAAAGAATTGAAAAATTAACTTGCGATTGAAGTTCATGCCTCCTAGGAATATTTTGTTCTTAGATGCAAAGCGGGTTAAAGGTGAATTAAAGGGAAATCTACATAATCAGTATTGGGCTTAATGTCCAAAAAAAAAAATGACTTCCCCAAAACAAAAGGTTTAATATTTATTAGGAGTTTATTTTGTCTGTAATATGTCTGAAACTTAGCAGAGATGTCGGACATGATAATCCCAAGTCCAACTGAAGAAGAAAATGTCATCGAGATAGATAATGATAAACAATTGTTGATGGAGGAAAAACAAATCATTCAATGAGTCTCATAAAAGTACATAGAGCATTGGTGAGCCCAAAGGGAATAATCAACCACTCAAAGAGGTTGAAATTATTCTTGAATGTTGTTTTCTAGAAATTGTATTCCTTCATTCACACCCAATGGTATCCTGAGGTCAAATCAAGCTTGGTAGAATAGTAGGCTCTAGCAAATTAGTTTAGTGAATCCTCATTATGAAGAAAGGGGTATTTGTTTTTAACAGTGACATTATTTAGCGCTTGATAGTTGGTAACCAACCACCATTCATGTGACTTATTCTTGAAAATTATAAATGCTAGTGACCCACATGGTGAGGAGTTGGGTTTGATTTTGTTAGCTCTCAAAAGTTCCTATATATGTTTTCCAATCTCTATGCTCTGAACTAGGGAAAGTAGGTAAGAAAGTGTGTTTGGAATAGAGGCACCAAATACTAAATAAGTTTCATGTCGAATATATCATGGAGGGGTTAGTCCTAGGGGTTAAAAAAAACATTTTAATAAACTATGAGAAGAGGTCTAAGGGAATATGGTGGTTGAGAAGATTGAATGGGTTTATCTTCATGAATGATACGACGCTGAAAAAAATTATGGATTGCCACATTCCAAACAAAGTCATTATTGAAGACAGGTTCTATAAAACATGTGGCTATGGAATGAAAGTGATATTTGTTTCCATATTTAGTGGGGATGTAAGAGTTTATATGCGAGTCATATTGGGTGAAACGATCAAACAATATAACTTATCCAATAGTAATTCTATACAATCCAAGGGGTCATATCGCTGAGAACAATGTCTTGGAAATGGGAGTTAATAACAAAAGATAACTTCACATTTCCAAGAAACAAATTAGGATTGACCACCTTCATTCACCCAACCTAGGTAGTAAAGGTTCGGGTAAGGAGTAACTAGAAGAGATAGTGTTTTAACAAGGTATGTAGAGACCAAATTATTTTGTCTACCAGTGTTTATAACTATCTTATCCATATAATCTTTGATTTGACAGTTGTGAGTAAACAGCAAGTCACAATTTAAAGAATCGTAAGTTTGGTTCATGAGCACAAGTTAAGGATCTAGTTTCACAATCTTAATCACATCATATGGAGAGAAAGAAGATGAGGGAGTGGGTTGTGAATAAAAGAGAAATACTGTAAGAGAGCCTTAATGTTGCAGGGTATGACAAGTTACAATGTTGTGAGAAATGGTCTTGTGAAAACTACAATATTGTCTAGGTTGGTGAAGGGGGAAATGGAATACAAAGGGGCTAGCAGGATCATAAACAATATACATGTCCAAGAGAGAGAAATTAAGTATAACAAAGAGAAAAACATGTTTACCTAGATTTCATTATAGTGCTAGATAATTTACAATGCCAAGGATAGAGACAAACTATATACATGTTCTACTTCTCTACACAAAAAGGAAATAAATTGGAGTTAAATCTAACGGTAAGTACATGTTTAGGGTTAGAAATGGAGAGTTTCACCTAAAGCTAGCAGAACAATCAAATGTATTGTTTCATAGTATAGAAGGAAAATTGTTAAAGTTGTATCCATTTTGACCAAAGGCCTTCACTATAGCAAGGGGGATATAAGCCATCACAAAAAGTGACGCAGGGGCATCGTGACCCCTGACAAGTAGCTGAAGTTGAAAATCAATGAGAGATGGCTAGAGGATGAGTTAAGAACCCCTAGTGCAGTAAGAAGTGAATTCAAAGTCAGGAGAGTCGACTAGTCGACTAAAAGAGGAAGCAATTGAGATAGAGGTGAGTTGAAAGGATACACTAACAAGAGATTGTTGGGAGAAATAGTCGAAGACGATAGAGTAGTCGGTCATCGATCGGTGGGAAGCATAAACCAACTAGTTTACCAGTTACAACATATGATGTTGAACCAACTATTTTTTGAGATTTGAAACATGAAAGACATTGTGAATTCCACTCTTGTCTGGTAACTTCAATTCATATGCTATTGGGCTAATCTTTCAGATAATTTGGTATGGCCCATAAAACTTGGCAGCTAATCTGTTTTTCCCTTGCTTCTTAAGTGACAATTGCTTGTATGGTTAAAGTGGTACAAATACCCAATTTTCTACTTCAAACTCTTTTTTTGTTCTATGTTGATCTACTTGTTGTTTCATACGATGTTTCACCATAGTTAAATTATCCTTGAGTACTTGCATTACTCTTTTATTTTCTTCAAGTTGACTTTTTACTGTAGGTAGTTTTTCATCACCTTGAACAAATTCCTTCCACGTGGGAGGCACATAACCATATATTGCTTGAAAAGGTGTCATTTTGACTGACGTATGGTAGGTGGAGTTATACCACCATTATGCAAGATGTAACCACTGTAACCATATGTTCTGCTTGTCTGTGATGAAACTACAAAGATAGGAATCCACACATTTTTTAACAACTTTTGTTTGTCCTCCTATTTGAGGATGGTAGGCTAAGCTCATATTAAGAGTGATCCCAATTTGTTTGCAGAATTCTTTCCAAAAATTGCTCATGAATTTGGTATCTCAGTCACTAACGATGATTTTTGGAAATCCATTCAATTTGTATATATTTTTACAAAATACTTCAGCAAATTGTTTAGCGGAGTCAGATTTCTTAATACCCATAAAATGTGCATATTTTGTTAATCGGTCCACTACTACGAAGATTATGTCCTTGCCTTCAGATAAGGGCAACCCTTCGATGAAATCCATGGAGATTTCCTCCCATTTCTGGGTTGGAATGTGAAGCAGTTGGAGTAACCCTGGAGTCATGACGTTTTTGCTTTTGTTTCTTTGATAGGTGTCACACTCAACTACATACTTTTGAATGTCTTTATGCATCCCCTTCTAGTAGAAGGATTTCCTGACATTGGAGTAAGTTTTTAAAAAACTTGCATGGCCTACGACCAGGGAATCATGAGATTCTATTAACACCTTGGTTTTAAACTAAGATGTAGGGATTAAGTAAATCCTTCCTTTATACCGAAGGATGTCATTCCTCCATTCAAATATTGAACCTTAATTAGGATCATCGATTAAGGCATAGGTGGCTGGGTCCTTGGCATATTCTCCTTGGATTACGTCCAACCAATCTATAACTGCAACTGAAATTGTGTAAGCCTTAGATTCTTCATCTTTTTGGGAAAGGGCATCAACTACTACATTGTCCTTTCCTCGCTTATGTAGTATTTGCATGTCAAATGTAGCAATTTTTTCTATCCATTTCTAGTGTTCAGTTGATAGTGTTTGTTGTTGTAGAAGATATTGAAGACTGTTGTGGTTCTTTCTTATCAATATTTTTCTCCCTAGGAGGTATTGTCGTCATTTTGTTAGAGCATGTATAATGGAAATAATTTCCTTATCATACATGGATTTCAAACTCTCTCTTTTATTGAGCTTCCTGCTTTCAAATGCTATTGGATGATCTTCTTGCATAAAGACTGCTCCTATCCTGAAACCTGAAGCATCACACTCAACTACAAAGGGTTTTGTGAAATATGGGGTTGCTAATACTGGTGTTGATGACATAATGTTTTTTAATACTTCAAAAAAAAATTCTGCCTCATCATTCCATCGAGAAATTTTCTTCAATAATTTTTTTAGGGGGGCGTCTTATGGGTGTAATTTTTCACATATATTCGATAGTAGCCAGTTAAGCCTAGAAGCCCTCGTAATTTCAAGATGTTATCTGGTTAGGGAAACTCAGTGGTTGCCTTAATCTTACTAGGATTGACTTTGACTCCCTCTTTTGATATGATATGGCCAAGATAATCCACTTCTTCTTTTCCAAAAGTGCACTTAGACTTTTTTGCAAAAAAATATCGTTCTTCCAAGATGCTTAGTACTTGATCTAAGTGTTGGATATGCTCTCTCCATGTTTTTCTATATATGAGGATATCATAAAAAATACTAAAACAAAATTTCACAAATATGGCTGGAACAATTCGTTCATTGCGGCTTGGAAGGTGGCTGGAGCATTAGTTAACCTGAAAGGCATTACTTTGAACTCATAATGGCCCTCATGAGTACGAAAAGCAGTTTTGGCTACATCTTCTAATCTAACCCTGATTTGGTAATATCTCGATCTAAATTCTAATTTCGAGAAGTACTTAGCTCCATGAAGTTCATCTGACATCTCATCGATGAATGGAATAGGGAATTTATTCTTAATTGTTACCTTGTTGAGTCCTCTGTAATCTATGCACAACTTGAAAGACCCATCCTTATTTCGAACTAGCACTACTGGAGCGACATAAAGGATTCTGCTCTTTGAAATGACTCCACATTTTAACAAATCTTGGGTCAACCTATCGATATTTGTTTTATGATGATGGGGGTATATGTATGGTCTGATATTTACAGGCTTTGCCCCTAGCTCTAGCTCAATTAAGTGCTAAGTCTCCCTTTTTGGTGGGAGCTCCATCGGAAGCTATTGGAACACATTGTGGTGTTTTTTATTAGCTCTTGTATCTCTGGTGTTTTGTAGACGTCTCCTTCACATGTTAGAAACTCCATCTCTTGACATTGAATTATGTAAGCATGTGCTCCTTTTCGAATTAGCCTTTCCATCTGATGTGATGTGACCAATTGAGTTTGGGGTGGTTGGAACCCATACAACCTGTACTCCTTCCCTATCCAATGGAACTGGATGAAGTGCTCTTGATGGTTAGCATAGTAAGTACCCAATGTTCACAACCATTGGATTCCCAACACAAAGTCTACTCCTCTAAGAGGCATGTCAAAGAATTCAGATTCTAGATTATACTCTTGCATTTGTAATTTAACTTTGTGACATTTTCCCACATTTTCAATCTTCTTTCCATCTGCTACCATAACCATCATGTTAGGCATTGGAAAAATGAATAAGTTGAATATTTTAGCAAGATTAACATTAATAAAGTTATGTGTATTGTCAGTATATATGACAATTGAAACATTGTTTTTTTTATATATCCTTTTAGCTTTAGTGTTTGTGGTTGAGATATCCATGTAAGGGCGGCTAATGAGATTTTTGGTGTATCGTCTTCTAGTTCTGAGTGGCAGTCATGTTGGGTTCCTATATCTTTCTCACTGGGAGCTTCATATTCTGATATTTTTTCTTCTTCTTTGGCTTCGCAAGCATATTGTTTTGGGGGGTTTCTCCTTTGCAAACTTTTGTGCTTAAGATCCCATTTTTCTCCACAATGTTTGCACTTTCCTTCCCTAATATTCTGGGCTTCTAAAGTGGGGTTTTCCCCTTCCCTTATATGCAGAGGCATATACCTTGAAGTTCCTGTATTCGTTGATTGGGGAGGATTCTTCTTGGAGTAGTTTTTGTTGAAGCTACTTTGAGTGGATCGTTTAAACTTGTTCTCGATGATATTGACCTTGCTTCTTTCCTTCTCGATAGTAGAAATTTTATGTAATTCTAACTCTTCCCGGATGTGTGGTTTTATTCCATGTATGTATGTTTGCAAATGTTGGTCATCGGTTAGTTCTGGAAATTGAGTTTCCAAAGCTTCCCATTCACATGTGTACTCATCCACACTGCCTTTTCATTGCAACTTGGTGATCTTGGCAAAGAAGTCTTTCTCGGTTACGCCTTGAAACATTTTAAGAAGATCATTTTTAAATGTATTCCAATTAAAGGAATAGACTCAAGTTATCGTCTTCCACCACATATACCAATTGTATGCAATTCACTCTAATTGCATGGTGGCGTACTTAATATTCTCACTATCGCAGAGTATGTTATGGATATCAAAGTATTCCTCGAATTTATTGATCCATGTGATGCATTGGTTCTAATCAACATCAAATTTGGGTAACTCTATATTTACCCTTATCTGGTATCCGTGTGCTTGGGGAATTGATATCGTCATAATGTTAAAGAGGGGGACTTCATGTGGTGGCGTCATGTCGTGTTGGCCAAGCGATTTAGGTGTATTTGGAGGAAGTCTATTGAAAGGGTCTAGGTTATAGCTAGGTGGGGGAATTGAAGTGCGTGATGGTAGTCTGGCCAAGATAGTGTGGAGAGTTTCTTGCGTCTTCTTTTGCTCTACCTGTAATGTACTGATGCCTTGCTCTAGTCCTACCTTGAGTCCTGTTAGTTTGTTATTATTTTTGTCGATGTCTACCTTGAGGTTTGCATATCTCTTGTTGACTATTTCATCTAACCGGTACAATCTGACATTGATATCTCCCATTCTGGAGACTACTGATATTTTTTCGTGTTGAATCTTGACTTATTTTTATTGGTTATTTGAAGCTAGCTAGACACAATACTATATATATATATATATATATATATAGATACCATGGAGAAGGATAAAGATGGCAGGTGGGGATGGTGGTAGGGAGCAGCTGGAAGGCAGCGCGGAAACAATCGACGTAGATGTAGAACAGGACGCATAGATGGTAGTGTGGAGGGAGGGGGGTTGACAAGCAAAGGAGGAGCCAAGGGGATGGGGTAGTGAGGGAAGGCATAACATGTTAGCGTGACAGAAGAGAAGGGAGTCGGAGTAGGGATGTGGCTGTGGAGAGGAATGCGAAGGGAGAAGAGGACGCGAAAGGAACATAGGGGAACATGAGTGCACGAGGGAAATGGATAAGGTTGAACGAGAGCAGAGGCGTGGGGGAAAGCTAGCATTCGGCTTGGAGCTTTGGACGGTAGCGATGATGTTACAGCGAGCGCCTTCGGTCTCTGATACCAATGCAACAAGAAAATTAATGGTGTAGTGAATTAACACGAACTGGATAATAAAATATATTTGTATAAAAAATGGATGATGATAATTACAAATAAACTTTGTCTTATATAGTATTTTTTATCACGAGTATTCATATAGTCACGATGTTTCATAAGAGTTCTTGATTTATAATGTTGCTTATGTATATTTTCTTAATTATTTTTATTTAATGTATACAACAATATACACCACATTTTCACTCACATCTAAGGGACTTATTTAATTGGAAACCTCCACCTAACCCTAGTTTTCTATGGGTTACTACTTGATAAAAGTGGTTATCATATATGAAGACTTAAATCATAAAACATTAGCTCAAGCTAAGGCATGCCGTCCCTCCACCATTATAAGTACGCCCTTCTGCCACGTTTTGTTAAACTGCCTCATAGACCTGCAACCCTTTCATTATTCCATTTCGAGTCCTTATACTATGGCTATTTAGCTCGCTTCCCACATCCAACACACCATATTGCCAAGAGATTGCATGCACGTGTTTATTTCTCTTGGTTAGTTTTTCACAATGTCTAGAACAATAGTTCGAGTTGTCATATAGAGAGATATTTTCTTCATTCTTACACAACATGAACAACTCCAAGTAGGCATTTCAAAGACCTCATTGCACAAGCACATATTTTCTTTGTTCCTACTCTTTTATTATTTCTCTATTGTTTGGCTTTTACTTGACAATATTGTTTAACGTACTTTTTTTTAAAATCTTTCATCTTAAGGTATATTCACATATTCAAAGGTGGACAATCTCACCAACTCTCTTTGTTTTATCAATATTATACAACCCATTCTCAAGTTTTCAACAACAACTCTTTAGGAATACTCACGATCCACAACATTCCATCATTCTCGTCAACTCATCTTACATTCGGGGCACATGTAGATTTATTTCAAACACTTGTTGACAACAATTTGTGTGGTCCCATTCTTAAACTCAGATGAAAGAGAGGACACTTTAGAATTAAAGTAAGAGGCACTAATGTAGTTATCCTATCCAACCTCCCCAAGGATATCACACTACTCTACCAAGTAATTCCTAGCTTAGTCCATTGGGTTGGTATCGAGGGTATCCTCCCTAAGGAAACCACACAACTCTACCAAGCAATCCCTAGCTTGGTCGACGAGGTTGGCAACCATGGTATCCTCCCTAAGGAAGACATACCCATCAATATAACCATATCCAAGTCTATATCCATCCCTTATGGGGCTCTTCCTCATTTCCAACTTTTTGTATATTGTTTATTTTGTTGTGTGTGGACGTAGTTTCATATTTCCAGCCTTCTGGTTGCATGTGAGAGTTATTTATCAATTATTTCTCATCTCTCAAATTGTGTGCATCTTGAATGGACCCATTGTTACTCCTATACAAAAGCCAATTGGTCAACATAGTAAATCAAGCCATTTCGCCTTTAGGCTCTTATGTTATATTAATGTTCTTGTTATTGTTCATATTTCTAAGTTAACTGCTCTTTAAGCTAGTGCACTTCGAATCTCAGTTGGGGTTGTTGGTTGAGAGGTGTGTGAGTGGGAGAGAGAGAGAGAGAGAGAGAGAGAGAGAATATGTGGTTGAATGCCATTCTTTTGGTTTTTAAAATAAATCCGATATTGTTAAAAAATGAAGATATTAAAACAAACTTTAATAACCTTTCTATCATGGTAATTTAAAATACACATATAAACCCTCCAACTAAAAAAATGTTGACAATTATGTTTCTTTAAAAAAAAAATCCCATTGATATTAAAGGTATACCATACATGTTTAAAAATAGCACAATTAAGAATCTATATGAAAATTTTAACTCAATAAAAGTAGATATCTTAGATCTAAATATTTCCGACACTTGCTATGATTTAAAATATATATATATATATATATATAAAATATTACCACTATTTATAATAAGTCTAATTTTTTTAATAAAATTAAATATTATAAAATTTAAATGAATTTCAAAAAACTATATCTAATAAAAATAAAAATAAAATTATAGATTTTTTATTATAAAAAAATAATATTAATCTTTATAAAATAATAAGAATTTCAACCATACCAACATTATACAACTTGTAATGAGTATTCCTCCTCTTGCCTTTCCCAAAGGCCTGTCAAATATATAATAACTAGATTTCACTATCAGACATCAAAAAATGATTTAACTTATACCACACTAACTCACTTATTGTTTTACCTAATAGAGTTAGCCAACCCAAAAAAACAAAATTAATTCCAAAAAAAACATAATTAATTCCAAAAAAACATAGACTCAACTAATATACCTAAATCCTTATCAAATTATTTTAACAAATTATATATTTTTCAATTAAAACTATGCATCTATTTACTAAAACTCAACTAATATACCTAAATCCTTATCAAATTATTTTAACGAATTATATATTTTTCAACTAAAACTATGTAGCTATTTACTAAAGCTTTACATTTTCCTATGTACGTGGGATGAGAGAGACTCATATCGTCCATTATATTTCCTGTCTTTCACGTCTCTAAAAGGACCGACTAACCTAATTGGACCGACTAACCTAATTAAGAAGATATCTCTACAATCGGATAGTGACAAATTTAGCGGTGTGACTGTAAACCTTTAATATGAGAGTGACAAGTTTGGTTTATTTGTGATATTGGCCACAAATCTTTTGACAGCGTGGAATGGGGATTTCCCGTTTATCGTGGAGTGACTCTATCCATTTCTCGTTTTTCTAGAGCGATTCTATCCACAGCATTGACAAATACAAAGTATATTTTTCCATGTCAAATCAAACTCAATTCATATTAATTGATTTTTTTTCACGGAAAATATGTACAAATTGGCCTTCGCTGCTTTTTTTTTCAGAGAGAAAAAAGCCTGTCCTTGCTATTCTCAAAAAAAATCAAAGGTCATCAATACATTCTCCCCTTAAGTGGGTTACAAACCATCAACACCCCAGGAGAACTGCCAAGGGGAAAGGCATAACAGCGAAAATGTGTGATCCCATCAGATAACTGTCTCATCATAAAGGGAGCACTATCTTTACATCGACATCTACCGAGTGCCAAAAGGCACTGATCAGCAATCTGAAAGTGATCACTCTATCAATCATAACAAATATAAGGGAAATGTAATAATCCCTTCCTTTACCATGCTTAGAAGCGCTGAAAAGTATCATGAGAAACCAATTGGTTCTCGAAATATTCCTTAAAACTGCCTTTACCCTGAGGATAAGAGAGTGCAATTTTAGAGAGACGACCAGCCATACGATTGTGCTCTCGGTAGATGTGTGAGAAAGACAAATCCTGAAAGCTGAGTATTAGCTTTTTAGTCTCCCTACACAAATTGGCCTTCGCTTATCATTACATAACCTTTATGAAAAGATTTTCAAAATAAAATGGGGTCAATAATATAAATAAACATCATAAAGTAAAAGTAGTCTATATCGATCATTTTGTAAAGTTTTATAAATAAACATTATAAAGTAAAAGTAGTCTCTATCAATCATATGTATGTTCTCAAAATATACTTCATAAGTAGATAGTCTTAAATCAAAAATCTTAAAGTAGGATATGTAACAAGGGATGGAATTTGAATTTGATCGGTAAATGTTCGTTATGGGTATATTTACTTGTCAAATACAGCTAAGATTTTAAGGAGACCGTTAAAATTTGGCTTAGAATACAGAAAACATTTTAGATTTTAATTGTTAACGGTAATTTTGACGGGTGTCTGGCATTTGAAATTCCTACCCTGGTAACAAGCATATTCTTTCTCAGTGTCATTCAATCCATATCAAATTCTTCACTTGTTTTCTTTAATCATAATGCTCAATTTGGATTGTGCAAAATTTTGTACTTGTTCTCTTTCAAGGAAGCCAATATAATTTTTGAAAAAAAAAAAAAATTCAAAAAAAAGTTTAAAATTGTAAAATGGTCCATTTTTTTTAATTTACAAAATGATTGATTTTTAAAACTTTTTCAAGAACAATTCAATAAAATGTTATGTAGAATTATTTCACTTTGAAAAAGGTTTTGGTTGTTTATCGAGAAGAAACTAAAGGGATGTTGTTATACTCTTCACGTGGGTTCAAATCTCACTATGTGTCATGTTATGTAACTGAGGATTCCATGGTTCTTTAGAGATGTTGTTATACTCTTCACATGGGATCAAATCTCACTATGTGTCATGCAATGTAAATGAGGATTCCTTGATTCTTTGTGAATAGCAAGAATCCGTATTTTCCATGTGAAATAAATTTATGATTAAAAAAATAAAAAATAAATTTGTTGTTTAGTGAGAATGAGAAAATATATAATTTTTGTCCATTAAATGTCGCTTGGGTGGTTGGGAGGAATGATTATTACCCTCCTCACCCACATTCAATTCTTGTAACAAGTATGAAATATAAAATATTATTTCTATAAATTAAACTTGAATTCTAAAAATGATATTTATAAATTTTTAACTCATTAAAATTTTAATACTAAAAAAAATTAAATGAATTATTGATAAAGATTCACTATAACACTCCATGTTCCATGCCTCACTATTGACAATGAGAATTCATGAATGTCCCCCGCTCGATAGATTCTACAAGTATTCGGTGACAACTTGCTTATTCACACTTGCTAGCATGTACTAAGTACATTGCCTCCCATTGTCATTATTGGTGAGTTATCTTGCATTTTTTAACAATATACATTAATGAGCGGTAATCAAATGGTGTTTTCCATATTCAACTTCAACTCATTTACTCACATGGTAAGAACACGTACATATCAATGGTTTGGGATGGAAAACCTTGGGCACTAGTAGCATTCTCATATTTGTTATTGCTCGATTTGCACAAGGCTATACCACAAACTATATAACATGGTACTACATAGAGAACCTATTACACTTAGCTCCAATTGATTTTTTTTAACAGAAACCTGAGAATGCATTGTATTTAAATAAAAAGGTTGTTCACCACCATGCTTATAAAAAAGGGCAGAGCCTGTTTTCAAACAGTTTATCCGCTCAAGAATTGAACTATATATGCTAGATACAATGAGCAAAAAGTTGATTCTGTGCCAAAAAATACAACTGACTCCCTTCGTAGGGTATATACAGACGAACTTACCTAAAAGCAAAATACATAAAAACATAAAAAAACATTCAGACTTTAGTTAGTTCTGTTGCTTTTCACCTGGTTCTTGGACTAGTTGCACTACTGATATCTCCTCCATTGGGTGGTCTCTTGCAGGAGAGTCTTGGCAATGGCTGCACTGGTTCATATTAATCAGTTTTTGTACATCTTCCTTGATGTTTTCGACAGTCCCCATGAGCTCATGTAAGTCCCTATGGTTGTCTTCAATACTAGAATCCTGACAGCCCATTTGGCTCATCATCCATTTCACCTCCTCTGCGGTTGTACTACCTTCCTCGACACCCCTGTTCATTATGTCGTAAAGCCAGCGCCTATGCTGCTTTATGTCGTGCAAGGTTTCATGTAAATCGTTCAAGGTGACGTCCCTGTTGTTGTTTACCATTGGAACCCGAGAGAGGAACAAAACCGTGTGCACTGAGGAATTAGGTTGATCCGTCTGGGCGTTGGGTCGCCTTTAGTTTTCGTCAATGCAGAGAAGGCCGAGTGAGAATTGTGCCTGGATCATCTCTATAGGAAGTTTGAATTTAGACGCTTCTTCAGAGTCACAATAGGGAGTAGAAGGTTTGAGAGGAGTCTTCATGCCGATGTTTTCCATGGCTCGTGCGAAGGATCTCATCAAACGACCAAGGGGCAGTATGCTTCGCCTAACATTTATGCTCGTCACATGGACTTCGTCGCCACCAATGGGAGATGGAGAACAACCGGTCTCCGGAGAACTAGAGAGATGCCAAATGCGGGGAGGACAAGAAGGATGGGCGCCCTTCCTTGGGAAAGTGGTTAGATTTCTAGGGGACATAAGTAAAGTTTTTAATTTGACCCTAAACTATTGATAAACCAATTTTTAACTTAGCTCCTTGGTTAGCTAAGTTGCTCGCATCAAAGTTGTTTCTTATGAGGATATGATAAAAGGAGATTTGTATATTTGCAAAGATTTGTCGGACTCACTCATAGATTCTTCTGATTTTAACTATGCCTTGATTGTATCATGAGGTAATTTTTTGAATGACTTGTTTTGAATCTCCCATGACTGTGACTTTTGTGATCTTATTTTGTCTAACCAGATCCAACCTAAAGAGAACAGCTAGCCACTTTGTTTCATTATTGGTTTTGTGTCCTAGACCCCAGGCGTATTTCGAAACTATTTTTCCTCCGGGATTGTAGATAATCCCACCTGCACCTGCCTCCCCATAAAGTAGTTCTAGTTGTTCTCCTACTATATACTAAGACATAGATCCAATGTGTATCTATTCAAGGCTATGATCTACTTGTGGCATGGATCCAATATGTATTTTTTTCTTGGCCATGATTCAACATTTTCATATATATCTTATGGATACGTAGTATATTTGATTTGGAGGCCATGTCCTTTTACACCCAAGCATGGGTATGCCCACGTTGGAAGCAAGTGTTATGATCCTTGGTTTTGGTTTTAGATAGTTTTCTTGATGCAATCTTGGTGGATCTTGTTTGGGCACACCGATTAAGATTATATTGTATTTATAATGCATTTTGACCATCGGATTCTCCTTTGACCTCATACATTAGGGGGCATCTGTTATAGCATTTCCTAACTCAGTAATGCTAAAAAGTCCCTTAGACCCCTCTTGCACATCAAGATGTGAAAAGGTCCTTACAAAATTTAATTTTGGCTTGCATACTTGTATTGTCAGTAAGCAACGAGCGCATATATTAGTTGCCCTTTTAAAACATGTCTGTACCTCAAAAAATTTAAAAATAAAAGAAACATGTATGCTCATGTGTGTGTTTCAGTAAGTTGGAAATCGTTTTGGTCCACATTGACTCAATTATACCCGACCCAACTCCCTAACTACTTCTCTCAAGTACAAAAGCAAGTCCTACATTTGAAGGAGGCGCAAATACCAACATTGTTATTATATGCTGGAGGATTTGAACTAGAGCACCCTTGGATTTTATAAGATCATTCCCTTCAAACTTCCTTATGTATTGAGTTTCCTTTCTCCTTTAGTAAGTGGGGATATCTTTTGTCTTCAATCAATCCTTTTTATTCCAAGATCATGAAAGAGAGGAGATGAATATCTATTAGTAGCCCAAACAAGGAGAATACAAGTTAGTGACTGAGACATTGTGTTGAAGACTCATGTGATGTAGTATTTTGTAGTTGTCTCTTTTTCTAAATATATAAGATCACTCTTCTTTCCCTCCCCCAAAATATTCATGTCTATTACGTGTTTTTTGCATTGGCACTAGATCAAATTTAGGGTCTAAAAAGGGGCCTCATAAGGAAAATAGCCAACCATAATTTCTTGATGAGTTTGAATTCAAGAACCAATAGAATTTGAAGAAAAAGTGTCAACCATAATGGTTGACTTGACATATTTGTCATAAAAAAAACTACTTTTTTCATATTTTCAACATATCTCCCTATGGTTTTGCTTGAATTTCAAGTGGGAGCACTCATTGGATGCATAATTCAATTCTGCAATATTTTGCATCCAACCACCATCCAACGAATACCCACATTGCATACTTTTGACGGACCTCATCCCACATAAAACAAGAAATACAAAAAAAGTAATACGAAAGGGAGAGATGTTGAAAATACCAAGAAGTAATGTAGTTTTTTTTCTCTCTTCCTCCAAAATTCATAAATATTATTAATTAGTTTAAGTATTATTTTATTATTCTCCTTAGGAGGCCCATTTTAGACCCCAAATTTGTTGTAATGGATGTTTTGGGAATGCATTGATTAATGTCCAAAGTGAATCAATTTAATTACTTAGTCAATTACGAGTTTAATAGTAATTTATCTTATTTCATTTAATAGTCAAAAGTTGTTTGAGAAAGGTTGATGGTTGTGCTGTGTGCATGTGCAAAAGAGTTTTGATTCAAGCAGAGGACAAGACCCTTGATCAACAAACATTGGTGAAGTATTCATTCACAGGATCCAAGTAAGTCCACATTTTTCTCTCATTAAATTCGAAGTTGATTGATTAAGTAGGAATTAGGAGTAGACATCTTCCCTTGATATGTTAGTAGCCCTAACCCTAGTTACTAGGATAGTCTTCCCGCAATAACCATACATGTGTGGATTGCATTTTGGTTGTTATTGGAATTGCACTATGTTTGGCTAAAGAAGCCTATGATGGGGTTAAGAATCCCAACATGGCTTTGGTCGATCCGCAGTGGTATGCCATTGATCGACTTCTGCTTAATAGTAGAGTAATCATCATGGGAGGCATATCAATTTTCACATATGAGCTTGTGTCGAAGGTGGCATGTCAAGGCAACATCCCTTTGTTGATTATGAGTGCCACCAACGATGTACAAAACACTAACTATTATTCGTGCTCGCATCTTCTTTCCAACAACATTCTCTATATCTTTGCAAAACAAGATTCCATCAAAGAAGGTGAGATAAGAAGGTTCTTTTGCAGTAGCTTTCACAACCATTTATAATGAAGATTTTAATTAACAATCAATCATCTAATATTATTTTTATAACCATTACATTTCATTGTGTCACTTAATTATTTCATGGCATTTAGTAATAAAATTGATAATAATTTTGATTTTAGAAATTATATTTGCTTATTTTTTAAATAAATATGATCATTTTAACTTTTCTTAAAATCTACCGTGTAAAAGGAATATTACTTTATGTGCTACTTTTATGATAATATGTAGATTGTGGATAGCACTTTTATGTTCGAGCAAATTTTCCAATATATTGTATGGGGAATGATGTGAGAATACTTTTTTAGGCTATATCTAAGTACATTTATTTACTTTCTAGGCTATCTATTAGCATGCATGCTTGGGTATTTTATAGGATATTTTGGAAAAGTTCGACTATGGGATAACTTTTCATGAATTAGGAATTTATTCTTATGGAAGGGGATATATGTATGAAAAGTGATGGATTAATTTAATAGATTTTCAGAAATGTAAAGATAATGTTTTGATTTACAGAAATGTTATGATAATATCTTGATATGCATAGAAGAATGATAATTTATATGTTTCTATATTTAAAAAAAAATAGTATTTTTAAATTAATTCATTTTAAAGTTATTCAACGAATTATTTTGATTATGTTTTAACATAAGACTCAGTCAGTTCATGAATCAAGCCAATTAATGAAGCCTCGAAAGAGTATGATTCTCATAGGGTCAAATATCACGTGGATCAAAGCCCGGGGTGTTTGTATGAATATTAAAGGGTCAAATATCACGTGGAGGAAAAGGCAAGCATACCTCGGAAAATAATTCAAATTAGAGCCTATTTTCCATTATGGGTTTTTAAATATTAATCTATTTTCCATCATGTGTTTTTTGGGTTTTAAATATTAATCTATTTTTCATCATGTGTTTTTGGGTTTTTAAATAATACTTTTTTTTTTCTTTTTCAGAAAGAAAACAGCATGTCTTTGTTATTCAATATATAGAATCAAAGGGTATCTGATGTGTCATTCATGTCATTGGGTTACAATCAAGCAAGGTCATCGAGAAAGTCCATTCTGCTAAATGTCTGGAACGAGTCCCAAATCACAAGAGCTGCCACGGAGGGAGATCAACGTATGCTTCAACCGAGAACATAAATCCAATCAGAAAAAAAAGAGAAGTCTATCCCAATTATCCATAACATACTGTGAACACAAGAGCACAGAGCTGTTATCAAAAGTGTCCGCCCCATAAACATCAAAGAGGTGCAAAAAAATAAGGAGAACAAGCTCCTGCACCGAGCTCAAAATAGTTGAAAAGAGTCATGAGAAGCCAAAAGGCCATCAAGAAATTCAGAGTATTTACCACATCGCAGAGCCAAAGACATGGCAGATTTTGATAGTATGTCTGTGAGCTGGTTGTGTTCACGGTATGTATGACTAAAAGATAAGTGATGGAAACAAGTGTTGAGGCTTCTTGTATCCATACACCAATGACTGAGATCAGGCGGATTCAGGGCAACATTACCCTTTTCCCAATTGATGATGACAGCAGAGTCCCCAAAAATGTTCAGTAAAGGAATCCCCATCATCTTAGTGACAAGCAGCAGAGCCCAAAGCACTATCAGTTCAGCTTTGGTATTGGTACAAGTTCCTGCCCCCATAGCAAACTCAAATGAATGAGACTCATTCAGGAATAAGCAGAAACCGACTCCTCCAATGTTACTAGCATCTGCCCCATCAAAAAAACCATACGGGAAGACAAGAGCAGGGCCTGATCTAATGGCTCTAGGATTTTTAACCTTTAAACAGGAAGGCCGATACATCTGGGAATAGTATGCAATCTGCTGGAGCAAGCTAAGAAAAGATGGCTTTTTTCCTTCAAAGATAACAAGATTTCTTGATTTCTTGAGAATCTAGCAATCTAGTTACCCAAAAGTGTACTGAGATTATCGCTCAGGTGGGGAGGCAGAAAGTGATACTGATCACTCAGGTGTACAATAACATTCTTCCAGAATACTGATCTCTTAAAAAATGCTTTTGCACCACTTTCTTATAATCGACTTGTTGTAACATAACAAAACCTGAATTCCATATTATCTTACATAATGGGACTTGTATCGTGGCACCAATGTGGGACCCACCGTTATCTTCATGTAAAGTTTATATTATTTTATAACAAAACATTATGTAACATAACAAAGATCAATATCAACTAACAAAATAATTTTTTATTCACATTGACATTTATATACAGATAAAGAAAATGAATTTCAATAATATTATATGACATCGATACTTTAGTATTTTCCACTTTCTATTTATTTAACCATCACCAATTAATACATTCATAAATTAGATACTACTTCCTTTCTTCCTTCCTTCATTCATAGATATATATTTCAACTGAAAAAGACAACCTTATGTATTATAAAGTCGTATCTAAAAGACACTATATTACATCCTTCAAAGAGACTTTGAAACACGTATGATGCAACAAAACCAGGATAAAACAATCCCAAGTTAAGAACAACCTGTCATAATGTAGCAAAAAGATCCACAAAACATTCCCACAAGTGAGGACAATCCAGGAAAACACAGTCATCAACAAATAGACATGACCAATGCCCAAAATTTCACGACCCCGAGAGCAATATATAATATCTAAAAACAGTCACCTAAGAGACAGACGAATCAAGAAAACAAAACTAGAGATAAAAGCCCCAAAGGAGTGGCTAATCGAAGGATTAGTAACAGTTCAAAGAACCCTCCGCTATGATGCCTTCACTTGTGGTTTCAGACGAGAGAATCGAACTCGACTCAATCTGGATTGCCAATTTTGAAAGAGCATCAGCATGGGAGTTAAATTCCTGGAAAATATGATGGCAAACCAAATCGGGAGCATGATCCAACAAACATCTAACTTTGCCAAGCCAGCGTGACAACGACAAATTCTGGAGGTCGTTTATCTTCATAACCCAGTCTATAATAGACATAGAATCGCCCAAGATTTGTTGTAGAATAATACCATGAGCCTTTACAAAATATAAAAGCCCCCAAAGAGCCAGGAGTTCTGCCCGAGTATTAAAGCCAATGCTCGCACACATTCGCAAATTGAAGAAATGATTCCTCCCATTAATATATATATATATATATCACCAATGCCAATAATTTTGTAAAATTATCTCATCCTAATCTTAAAATAAAATTTAAACTTATGTAATTAATCTTAAAATGTACTTACTTTAAATTTAGTATAAAATTTTAAAAATAATGTAATATTACCTTTCACCCAGCTTTATGACCACCAAAGAATTAGAAGAAAATATAAGTATTAATATAATATTAAATAGTTTAAAGATATATTGGAAAATAAATTTATTAAAAAATAATAAAAAATTATATTATATAGATGAAAGTGTTTAATTTTCTAATTTAAATTTAAATTAATATAAATATATTTTATATTTAATTTAATTTCCAAACAAAAATGTCATGAGAGATAATTTGAACTTTATAACTTTCTCTAATTAGTAACTTTTCTACCCAAGCATCTAATATAATTTCTTATTAATAAAATTCAAATGAAAAAAAATTAATAATCTTAATTTCAAACTATTTGAATATCAAAACAATAATAATGTAAAATCATATTTTACTGTATTGGGATGTGATAGAGCATTGTCACGCCGATTTACTAGAACGCCGTCATATTCATTTTACATGTAATTAATTAAATTTCAACCTGAAAAAGGTGTTTTGCTGATGTGGACAATTAGAATAACTTTAACTTGAGTGTATGTACAGGTCACAATAATGTCTTTTCGAATCAGATTTGGGCTTCCTGTCCACACAAGTTGCACAACTTGCAGAGAGAAACAACGTGGAATAGTGTGGAAAATCATCTTTAAATGAATAAGTGGGGCATATGTCAACGTGGTTCATTAAACGGAAGCAAAGAAAAGTAAGTTGGTAGGTAGTATTAAATGTTTTGGAATATTTCCATACAAAGCATTGAGACACATATTTTTTTTTCCCTGTATCGAACGTACTTTATGTTTTTGCCTCGTGCCAAATTTCAATTGATGTATATTTAATAACATGTGGAAAATTCAAAGGTTATATATATTTTTATTAGGTTATATATATATTTTGTATTTTAAATTTGATAAGAGTTTGAATGGAAAGGATTTTTAGGGCGATCAATACTTTACATGCTATGTGGTATTTAATGTGGTGACTATCGTAATGTGGGCTATTGGATCTCAACTTGGCCCACACTTGGACGACCAGGCATTAAATAGTGCATAGCATGTGAAATATTGTTCGCCATTTTTTGGGGTATTGAATATTTTTTTTTAATAAAAGTAGAATTTGAATAATGATAAGCTATATTAAAACAAGTACAATAGCTGCAAAGCAGTTAGTCCCTGCGTTAGTATTATATTTTTTTTGTTTTATTGTTTAAATAATTAACATCAACATTTGATTATGACTTTGTTAATGATTATATGTAATCACTACTTTATTTATATAATTTTAATTGTTTATTTTGTAATGTTAAATAGTTAGTAGATAATGTGCCATGGTTATGATGGACAACCATTATCTTTTGATAGACAATGTACTTATTTCAAGATTATTTTGTGTCATGATAATTTTAGTTCATATTTTTGTAACAAAGTTAGTTGATTGTATCACAATTTGTTGAGTAAATTCACTGATTCTTATAATTAAAAAAACTAATAAACAAAATAAATAGTTTAAATAAATAATCTTTTCATAATTTGCAGCACTTAAAAAAAATAGATCTTGAAAACATGTAAGATTGACTTCATTTATTTAATTTTAAATATCATTTATTTAATTATTCAATTTTATATTGCATTGTAAATATTATTATTATAAATTTAAAAAATTAAATCTTCAAAAACTATTCATATATAGATAACATATCTACATAACATAAAAAAAATTATTACTAACCAATATATTTCTTTATTCTTTAATTAAAATAATATATTTAGTAAAACAATTCATTAATTTATGTAATGTTAACTTAATTCTTTAATTTATCTGCTAAATGTAGAATACTTGGTGGCTAGATATGGTTAAGAGGCCCCCTAAGGTGAAAGGTCCCAGGTTCTAATCCCGTCAGATACCAAAAAATCCAACCATGTTAGTGTTAGATGCCCCTGGTATTGGTTACTTAACCAATGGCAACCTTGCTAGTGAGGGGGTTCCACCACTTTGCCAACAAAAAAAAATTAATTCTTTAATTAAAATAATATATTGAGTAAAACATATAAGGTTAATTTCATTTTATTATGTAATGTTCATTTCTTTTTTAAATTATTTAATTTTATATTGTCTTATAAACATTATTATTATTATTTGTTTAAATGATATTTTAACAAAAAAATTGTTTTCGATGGTTTGAAATCACAATTTGTTGAGTAAGCCTATTAATTTTTGTTGGTAAAAAAATTAATAAAAAAAAAATAAAAATACAATATCATCTATTTACCATGTATTATATACTTGTGAACAAAACTATAAAAACAAATAAGTAAACATTTAAAACCATTACTCTCGATAAACAAAAATATAACTATATTTAAATAAAGTTTTTTTAAAAAAATATAAAATACGAATCCAAAAATATAACCAATGTGAGTTTTTGGAGGCTAACTAAAAGATTAATCCTTTTAATTTCATCTAATTTTTTGCTTTTATTTTTATTTTTTAATAAAAAATCATTGCCTTTTTAGGTGATAATGAAAAAATGTTTATATTAAAACTCTTGAGTAATTAAAAAAAATAATAAATAAGAAACCAATTTTAATATTAAAACATTATAAAAATTGTAAATTATATTTAACTTTAATATTATAACTTTATAAAAGTTAAAAAGTATATTTTTAAATTTTATGTTTACATCATTGTAAATAAAAAATATTAAAACATGGAACTTTTAAATGAATATTAGATCTAAAATAATCAAATCAAATCTTGAGGAATTTCTAGGATATTGAAATTGTAAGTAGAGGTGTCATAAATGAGCAATTTAAAACTAATTAATGATGCTTTGGTATTTGTAAAATAATTAATATGTGTACTATTTTTTAACTATGTGGCAATTCTAGATTTTTTTTCAAATAAAATAATTTTTTAAAACTAATTGTCACCTCCAACCAAGGTTATTTAGTCAAATCAAAGCTTTCAACCAATTATAAAATAGTAATTTTTAATTTCAAAAACTAAAAAACATATTTTATTATTTTAAAAAATAAAATTAATAATGAATTTTAGAAAAACATTATAAAGTAACTGTAAAATTGTTAAAATTAATAAAAAGTCAATGTAGTTTTGACAACTTATCAACTGCCTTGGCAGTGACTAATAAGGGTTAGATTAGTTATCAATAATGATTAGAAAAACAAAATTATCTAATATTTAAACAATTCTATAATTATTGGTGTAGTTTAAATATTCTCTATTGTTTTGTTTGAAAGTTGCTTGGAAATTCTAAAAAAATGTTAGAATCACTTATATTATTTATGGAAATTACATAATTTGGGTACCATGGAGATATTTGAACGTGTTGAATTTATTTATGGATTAAAAAACATAATTTAAACACTTTAAATTGGATTTTACCAAAAAACAATTACTTGATTCTCATCAAAACATACCTTAAAGTCCAAAACATAGAATAAATAGACTACTCCATGATGATTTATGCAAATTATTTGAAAAAAAAACTTTGTACAATTTGCTCTCATTGTTTGAAAAAAAATATTGTCTTTAAAAAAGAGTAACTAAAAATTATTGTCTTTAAAAAAAATTTAACACAAAATTATTGTCTTTAAATTCTAATAATAATTTTGTTTCTTAGTTTATGTATGGTTTAAGCAAGGATGTTAACTCATAAAATAAAAACTAATTAAAAAAATTCATGTTAACTTATAAAATAAAAAATTAAAACTAATTGAAAAGTGAAAAAAAACAAACTTTTTTTTAGTGTTTGCCCAAAGGAGTTTGATCCATTGGTGAAGAGTGAGAAGTTTTTCACTAGTAGGAAAGGTTCAATTCTAATGAGGGTCTTAGTTGGAGCCATGGGGGCACCTTGAGGTAATGGTCGAACGTGTGGTTCCACCCATAGGGATTGTATTAAATAATCTCGTGACCCGTGGACACATAAGTGGATCAAAGTCCACCCCCATGTCCTCCTAACATTTAAGCCCGCATGGGTGTGGCTCATTGGTGATTCGTTTGATATGATGTCACATGTTGTAGAGGAGGCCACAAGTTCAAATCACACTTGTGCATACCCGTGTCCCATGTTTGCGGGCTGTTGTGGGTCACCTAGGGGTATAGTGGTAGCGGGAATGGATCCCTGGACCTTGTGCCACGTGAGTACTAGCCCAGGCTCCAGTTGTCGATTCCCCTAATAAAAAAAAGTAATAAAAAAATCCACGTAAGCTTATAATTTTAAAAAAAAGTATATAGAAATATTTTTTTGAAGATTTATAAAAAAACTTAAAAAAAAAATTACATCTCAAAAAGTTTATTCCTTCCTTAATATTTGATAAATCCATGTTGAAATTAGATTTATATTCATGATAGAGTGAGAGATAAGAATAATGATTAAAAAACCTTTAATTAACATGAATTCACAAATCATTGATAGTGTTAAACAATGCTATACTTTAAATTATAAAAGTATAATTACAATATCCAAGCATCAAGCTGATAACGAAGATTACATACACATAAAAGTGAACCCAAGAGGATAGAAATAAACCACAAACAACCCAAAAAGAGCCAAGAATCAACAATGCAAGCAAAATATTAGCACACAATCGAGTATAGCAAAAAGAAGAATACGATCCCCAATCTAGGGGATTAATAAGACAAAGTCTAGTACCACGGAGAAAAAGATACATTCCAAACCAAATACTATATATATTTCTGCCATCGAACAAAAAAAAGAAATGGAGGACCATTAGTGGGGAAGCTAAATATTATAGATGACAATCATGTCATCCAAAGAGATGTATCCATTCTCCCACGATACAATAAAAATAGTATCTTCCTCAACTGCAACGACTTGTGTGGATAAGTAGTTTGTTGAATCATTAACTTCTCTGAACATATATGTGAACAAAGTATTTGGAACAAGTTCAATAGGGACAATGTCACATCCAACCAATAATGTAGTTGCTTTGAGTGAATTGCACATTTTTTATTTTCCTAGTTTACAATTATAAGGGAGTCTCCAAAAACATGGATTAGATTTACTTGCCTAACATATGCATAATGGAGAACCATTTAGAGATCCATTAGTTCACCTTTGGTGTTAGTCCCTAAACCACAATTGAGCCATCATTTTTATTTCACTGTATGGATTTAGTTTTATGACTACAACAACCCCACACGTCTAAACATTTTCATGGGAAGCCCCGTAAAAACTTGCATTACAACCCATATAGGCTACATGATATCGACAAAACTACGTTAGATCTTTTCAATGGAATGTTTACCTACTCGCCAAATTTATTATAAGAAGACATAGCTTTGAAAACAATCCAATCTTACCTGATTTTTTTGACTTAAAAAATAATGAGGTTTCTTGTTTTCCAAATCTCCCAACATAAAAAAAGCATGCCAAATTTATTATTTAAATTATTTAAGTATATGCTCCACAGATTCTGTATTTGAAGCACATAAATAACAGATGTTTGGTCCATAGAAGCCATGCCTTTCTAAATTATCCCATGTAAAGACCCTATTCTCCAAAACAAACTTTGTGACAAAACTTTCATTTTTAACAACTTTATACCACCACTACTCCTCCACCACAATATACACCATCATTCATCATTGCAGCATAAGCCATTTTTGTTGTAAGTGCCCTGATTTTGTATCCAAGGACCATCTTAAATTCATCCTCCTTTTCCATTATCTTAATGTTTCCTATGTAAAGGTCTGCAATGTATTTTTCCATTCAGTAATCATAAATCATGTTATAGACCGAGGTCCTTAGCGAAGAACCCACCACATTAATCATCCCAAATGACTAAATTTCTCGTTTATGCGATATCAGACTCCGTCGCCTTGATTACCAACCTTCCAAGCACCTTCAAATCAATGATTTCCTTTGGCATTTTCTCTAAAAAACTCCCTCCAAAAATCCTATAATTATCCAACAAACTTTGGAGAAAGCGAAAATATTCAACGAACTTTGTATAAACTGTTGAATGGGGCAGCAACAGAAGATCGTGGAGGAGCTGGCTTTGTGCTGCATATTTCAGTCTCTCATTTCCTCAGCTTCTCACTTGGATGTGGTAAAAGTACAAATACAAGAGCTGAACTACTAGCTCTATGGGCTGTCCTTGCTATTTCTAAACTATTGGGGATCCCACTGCATTCCACTTTTGGTGATTCACTCGTCATTATCAACTGGGCAAACAGACGGTCCTCTCTGGATACACCTGGACTAAAGCACTGGTGTGAGGATACTAGATCTCTTTCTCTTTGTTTCCCTCATATGACCCTCAGTCATATATATCGTGAGCATAATCAGCAGGCCGACAGTCCCTCCAAGAAGGCTCTTGTTTTGGATCCTGGTTGTGGTATCTTCTCGGAATCTATTGATGGAATGATCTCTGATCATTGAAATTTCAAGCTCTTTTGAGCTTTTTGCTGGACTCTGTCCTTCTTATTTGGCATATATTCAGCTTTATGTTTTATCGGATCGCGAGCATTCTTGGGTCGAGACTCTTGGCTTTCTGACTTTGCTCACTGATTTATTAGACCGATTGTCTATCCTTCTTGTCTTCGAAACTGTTCATTGAAGGAATATCCTTGGGTATTTGTCTTGGCGCATGAACCATGAGGGCACCTTACCTTGCCTTATGATCACATGCTCAGATCTTATATGTCTCTTCGAGTTTGCTGTGTCATTTGTTGGTGAGCTGTGGGATCCCCTTTGGTCTATTCACAGCATTGAAGCCTGTATTAATGAGGTTACCATGTATATGATGACTTTTGATTCTCTATGAATAACAAAGTCTAGCATTTTTTTTGTCGAAAAAAAAACTGTTGAATTTGAGAGGCTTTCATTTTAATTACCTCCAGGAGATCACAATAAACAACAAAATCCAAGAAGCCAAGGATAAAGAAACAAACGTCCTAGATATAATCCAGATCCATCTACTTGGGGATTCAAATGACGAGGATTTTGAACCCTGGTTACATTTGACCATAAATAGCTGATATGATACAAGAAACTTAATTATTTTGATAGGTGTTTATATCTTAATTTAGGTTGGGCTATCATTTATGTTTTTCCTAGATTGTACAAAGGCGAGACGAGTGTAATTTCTAGATTGATTTTATAGCAGTCCTTTCAAATTCAAAACAAACATTTATAAAAAAACATAAAAAATAGCTGGTAATTGATGTATGGATAACTGGTGGCTATGGGCATAGATAACATGTGATTATGGAGAACAAGAAACAAATAACTTATTTGTGTCACTTAACTTGTGGTCTATGAATGTTAACCAACCACAAGTTAAGTGGTTGTGCTAGTACAAATAAAATATGGAAATAGAATTCTTATATATAATATTCTTAATCAAATATTTATCAATATACCATAATTGTGAATCAACATTTATAAAATAAAAATAAAAATATTACAAATATTAAATGTCAAACCTTAAATATATGGCTAGTGTGGAAGATGACAACTAGTTATTAATAATTATTTTAATAAAAAATATAAAATTGAATGGTATTTATGTTTAATAGCCTTAAAATAATTAAATTTTGATTTTTTAAACTTTGTTTTCAAAATATTATGATCTTATTACACTTGAATAAAATATTCAACAAATTTCCAATTCTTCTAAATTTTCATATAGAAAAGACCAATACAACCAAATTATACTACTATGATAGAAAACTCACATATACCTCACAACATATGGAAAATGAAGACGAAAACCCTGACTCTAGCAGTTAACTCGTCGCGTCAACCAACGGTGAAGAAGATGAGTATGCATTATAGGGGTGTCTGATAGTGGACGTGGGGAAAACTCACTACGAAGATAAGGGACTCTGCGTCGCATGGGGCTAGAGTTTGGTTCGACACCTTAACCACCGTGGAAGAAGCTGCACTTGCATATGACCATGATGCGTATGAGATGACGAACTCTAGGGCTATGTGTAACTTTCCCCACCTCGCTAGATGAAAGACTAATATGTGCACCGTATACCAAGAGAGAACATGACCAACTAAGTAGTCATCACGAAGTGAGTCGGGTAGAGAAGTGGGAGGATGGAAACACTTCTAGTAATGGTCTAATTGACTTAAACTTATTTTTGTAAGGTGACGAACTCGTTTTAGTCACGTAGTATTTACTTGTATTACTCTTTCAAAAAATACACTTTTTAGTGTATCTACAGAATGTAATTTTGTTTAATTAATTAAAGTTATGGCTTTTTTTCGAGGAAAAAAAAGACTAGAGCTTATCAAAAAAGCCTTCACCACATAGTATAGCATATTACATTGCTAAGCGAAGCCAAAACAAACAAAAAGAGAAAGCTTGCAATGGCCAACAAAATACAGTTAGAAAACATGATATGTGTCGAAGTCAACCAACACATGTTCTAATGTTCTAATGGATAATACCTGAGAACATGTTCTAACTTGTTCTTGATGAATTTCGTAATGGTAGAGTTTTCTTGAATCCCAAAAACCACCTCATTCCCAATATCTAATGGAGATTGAATCCCAAAAGCACGGTGAATGTTCTAAAGGAGCATTTTACCACTCATATCAAGAATTAAAACTTAAAGGCTCTCGCTTCCGTGAGAAAAATTGATATCTTTTCCTATCGTTCGATTAGTACATGGCAGTTTAATATGAATTGTAGTTGGGTAATTTCTAGACCATTTGTACCTTTTCAGGTAAGTTTGGCTAGAATCTGGCAACATGATTTGTTAATGAAAATGAGATTTTCAGTGTTAAAATTGTAATTTTTATTGTAGAAATGGATTCAAGAACCTCGATTATCTTTGGGGCACCCAGATAATGCAATTTCAATCACTGAAAACTATCTCAGCCTTGGGAGCCACTGGGGAACAACCAAGTGTCAAAAGGTGAGCCCATCTAGCTGTCAACCATATTTTGTCTTACTCACCTTTCCTTGTCTCATTCAACCATCGAATTAATTCCCTGGAGTTAGTTGGGGGCAATTATTGCCCTGGGAAAACGTCTGCATGGGTAGCGTCAGTGTTGGCAGGACTGTCAGTCCTTGCCCACATGCTCACGCATACCCAGGGGTAGGGGACCATCCATCCGGTCATTCCGTCATCCCTCATTCCACATGCATGCAAGCACTCGTTTTCCTCACGTAGGCAGGCATTCGCGACTGTTTTTCCTTCCCGATTTTGCTGTGTGTAATTCCCTTCACCTTGTGGGTCTGTGTATGTGAATCCCTTCCCGCAGACGTGTTCTTCAGCTCACGCAATATGAGAAGTTGAGTTGTTTTCCCCACGAATTTGGATTACTCTGAGTTTGTTGTTGAGTCGTTTTGGCCACAATAGGGCCATAAATGACTCTGGAAGTCGAGTTGCTCAGCCTGAGCATTGTTTACCCAATTGCCATATCCGATTTCGACTTCTGGTTTTTTACCTTAAGTCCCAGAGCTGTTAATTGCCGTGTGTATACTGTTGTTGGTCTTTGGACTGTTTTGGGGAGGAAATGGAGTCTAAGCGTGCTTGATAAACCTAGTGTATGCAGGAGCCTCACAGACAGATCTAGAGGGCTGACTTCCTTCTCTGCAACCCATGAATAGCACTGGAAGGGAAGGCATAGCCCAAGGGACTGTGCAAGAGAGGAGGGGATGCTTCCTTGTGTTGGGTGTGTGTGGAGGTTTTAGAAGTCAGGCTAGCTCTGGTGCAGGTGTCCATAGCTCCTTAATGAGCTCACTAGCTTAGCATCCAGCCTTTCCAGCTCCCTTATGGCCTGATAAACCCAACTGTGTTGGCTTGGCTGAGTTGTGTATCCTTGGCTACGTGTGAGCCTGCTAGTTTCCCCTTATACCTTGTGGAATCATGCCCAACTCAGGGGTGGCAGTGTTGCTGAGAGATTGATGAACACACTGGCCTCTGGTTGGGTGGAACGTTGCCAAAGTAGCTGATTGCGAGATAAGCTTCTGTTAAAGATAAGTATCTTCTTGTGCTTAAACCTTTGCAACTGTATTGTTTTATAAATGAACATGATGAATGCTTAATTGTGTGAATGATATGTAATCGCTTCCGTTGTATGTTTAAATGATTTACACATCTGCATATGTATTATGACGATCCAAGCTTAATTAGGTATCCAAACTTAGCATTTTGCGTGGCTTTATGCATTCCAATCACTTCTTTTGGCTTCAAATTAAAATTTTACAAGGATTTCAATGTGGAATATAAAACAAGGTAACTCATATGATTATTCTAGTTATTTTCTCATTTTTACATGAATTTAAGTGATCCTTGTACTTAATCATTCGATCCTAGTTCAATTCCCCTATGCAGTTTTGGTTCCATTATTCCAACACTTGATCGAGCACTTACTTGAAGGAATATCATTGATTCTCATACTTCCAGGTCTTTTCAACTAGTTTGGCAATATGGGTTTTTTAAGTTGAAATGTCTATATAGTTTGTTGTTCATAGCTCATGCCCATGTTGCTAGTGTGGAGAGAAGCTCATAGATCTTAGTTTCAGTTCTTGTCATTAATCTAGGAAGCAATTTTTGGGCTCAATCTCTAAGCAATCAACAAGGGTTATCAAAATCAATTGAAAACCCACTTCTAGAATGACCTAATTTAGATATATTGTGAATGGTTTCCTTAAATTCTCAATGGATTGGGAGAAATTCATGTCTGATCAGAATGAAATTTATCCGAGTTATATATGTGGTTGGTTTTCCAAAATTAGGAATTTGTTTGAACAACTTGGGGATTCAATTCTACCCTCCAGTACTAGATTTATATCTTTGTAATCAGATCTATTGAGAGGGAGAACATTTCTTATGTGATGTAATTGAACCAAATTTCTATCAATGAAGATTTGAAGTTTCATTAGTTGTGATTGAATTTCATGGTTTCTGATTTAGTTCACCTTGGCCTCATCTAACACAGGAGGGCTTGTCCTTTTGAGGGCAAGGGACTTTCCCGAGGCACAGGGGGAAGGACCCGGAGGGACTTTCTTGATAAAGGAAGGGAAGGACCCGGAGGTCCTTAGGGACTAGGTCTATATCTGGATATGAAACTTGTACAGGGGCTGCTGCGGCTGCTAATGATGCTGCCTATGCCGCTGTTGCTTCTGGAATTGCTTCAACGACTAGCTATGATGCTACTGATACTACTGGTGGTTCTGGCTCAATGGATTATTCTCATCTTTGTGCATATAAATGATAGTTAAGCATGAGAAATTAATGATATGTGTGAAGTATTTACATCTGGAAAATCTTAGAAGAAATCATTAGAGTTTAGATTTCTTTCAAGTAAATCTAGATCTCTGCATTTCATTTGTTTCATATTGTTTTTTTATCAAGTTTTGTAATTTAGACTTGAAGAAATTATAGAGCACTTTTACACAACTTAGTTGTAGATATGAGAATCAAATTGTATTTTTTTTTTAGAAATTTGTAAGATCTATTTTCTGTAGGAATCTAGATTTGAATTCTTATTTCGATATAGAAAGCAATTTAGCTTTTAAAACACATAGACTTTATAACAGACTTTCACAAGTACAAAGGATTGGTTTAATTTTTAAGACGAAACATTTTTCATACTCATTATTGAAATTATATACATTATGAGAATCTTCATTAGCTCTGTCATCATAAACTAAGAACAAGACTTGACCTTAGAATTTGAGTTTTCTTTTATAGATCTGAAGTTTAATAATTAGCATAACAGAGATACATTCAAAATCTGTTGATCCCTAGATTTGTTGAGTAACAAACTCTATTTCTGTCCATTTGAAACCATAATCATAACTTTAGCTTGGGAAAATTAAGACATAATAATTCTTAAAAAGAAACACATACTCAACTTCCATACAATATAGATTTGAATGACCTTTTGTAGTTTAGGTTTTGATAGGATTTGATTGAACAAGATCACTCGACATTCCTCATGACATCGCTCAAGGTCTCCATGCCAGAGCATGAGAGGGATATTGGCATATTGACATAGTTGAAATTATTCCACGTGTTGGTGAAGGGAAATCTCATGATTCTAGTGATATTCGATAGGATTGTTGTGCTAACATTCCACCCATAAATCTTGTTTTTACCTTCATTAGTGGCTTATCCAACAACATCTAAAAATGAATCCAAAACTTACCTTAATCTGGTGGCAATTATTGTTTATGATCCTTCAAGGAGCAATATATCGTCAAAAAATTGAGAAGGTTTTAAAGGTTTTATACCTCTAGTAATGGATATGACTAGAAGGTTCCCCTTACTCTTTCAATTTCCAGTTTTCTGCTCATTGCCTCTTCCATGATAAGATACAAGGAAGGGTACATTAGATAGCCTTGTTGAAGTCCTCGACTACTTTTGAAAAAGTTGCTGGGCCTGCCATTGATTAACAGGGATATCCAAGGCCCACTACACTTTCCTTATGATATTGATAAATTTCTCCTCAAATCTAAATATGCTCTTAACTTAAAAAGGAAAAGGCATTCTAACTATATCAAATGCATTTGCCATATTGATTTTGATCAACATACCTCCTTCCTTATGCTCTTTGAGTCTCTACTGGAGTGGACCACTTCTTGCACAATTATTATGATATCAACCATTTGTTTGTTCTGCATGAATCAACCCTAATTCTCAGCAATAATAAAAGGCATACTTTCTTTTAGTTTGTTTTTCTGGTATCTTAGTGAAGATTTTGTAAGAGGAGTTACAAAGAGTGATTGGGTGGAATCTTGAAAATGAGGAGGGTTCTTCCTCTTCAGGGATAAGGGCTAAGAAGGGCGAGTTTGTCCCACCCCTTACTTTTTGCTTCTTCATTATACAAGCATACATGTTTTTGAGGTATGTTTTCACTATGTCCCAACAATCCCTGTAAAAGTGGATAGTGAATACAATTGGACTTGGGGCTTTGTCCAGGGCTAAAGACCATATTTCCTCGATGATTTCAGTCTCTTCTATTCTTCGGTTAAGAGTTGCATTTTCAAATTCTGATATCATTGTGGGAATGTTCTCAAAAAGAGGGCATGGAAGGTTCATCGGTCTTGGTCTTTCCTCAGTGTACAAGTGCTGAAATAATTTTTGGCCTCCTCCTTTATATCTCTAAATATTGAAATGAGGGAACCATCTCTAGATTTAATTTATTTAACTTTATTTTTTAACTCTCTGATTTTCGCTTGACGATGAAAGAATCATAAGTATTTTTGTCCCCTACTTTGAGCCATAAGCTCCTAGATTTTAGCCTCCATTGCTCTTTGTCCTCTCTTTGGACTTTATAAACATGATATTCAATCTCTTTTTTATCCATTCATCATATAAAGGGTGATTTCCTTCGTCTCCATTTTCTGATGTATAGACTCTAGGTGAGTTGTTAGAGTCTCTTGTTTTTCGCATGGATTGACATGGGATTTTTGGACTAGTCTTTGAGGGCAATTTTGGTGCATTTGAGTTTTTGTTCCCAAATGTATGAGGGGGACCCATCTATTGAGTAGGACCACAAGGAGGAAATGATGCCAAGGGAATAAGGACCATGAAGCCACAAGGGATTGAAGCAGAAGGGGATGGGGCCATGTTCATCATAGTCTTGAAAGTTGAATGAAATATGTTTGCAATCTAAAACTTTGGAGGATATGATACAAGAGGTTATGGAGTGATTTCCTAGAAAGAGGTTGCTATGAAGGAGAAAATGGAGAACAACGACTATATGGATAAGGCCCATCCATCAATTTGTCCAGGTGAAACATCTATTTGCAGGCTTTAGATTTTTCATATCCCAGTCTACCATGAGATCTTCCATGCTTTCTTAGAAGGGATCTCTTATAATTCTCCCTCTTTGTTTCTCTTTATTGTTAAGAATTGTATTGAAGTTGTCGACCACTATACTATTCTTTTTCCACATGGTGTTGTGAAGATTCTGCAAAGATTTCTATCACAGAGTATTTTCTTGATAATTAATAGTGGGCATATCCAAATTAAATATGTGGATAGGTTTACATGAGTTTGGATTGATTAAGGATGCCAACAACTAATGTTGAAATTGAAGCTAGTTGTAAAGGATGAAGATTTGATGATCCCACATGGTGCATATTCCTCTGGAATCTCCTCTTGATATTACTTCTTTATAGTCACATAATTTCCATTTCTTCTTTGCTATGTTCATCATTTGAGTTGCTTCTAATTTGGTCTCTTAAAGTAGAATGAGGGTTGGCCTCTCTTTTCTTATCATATCTCTTATGGATTCTTCTTTGATTGAGTTTCCCATCCCTTGACAATTCCATGAAATGATATGCATCATTTAGATTGTTGTGGTTTGTTCCCACCCCCATGCAGAGGGATATATTTCCTTGATTTTGGATTGAGCTGATGTTTTAAAAGATTTTCTCTATGGTGTTCTAAGCCCCTAAATTGTTTTCTTTGTTTGCCTCTTCTTCTCTTTTTACATTGGTTGTATTTCTACCAATTTTCCTTTGCGTTTGGTCTTCTTCGAAAAATATTTAGACTCCTTTGCTTTAAAGTGTTATGGGATTTGCAACATTGTAAGAGTTAGGATCAGTTGGGAGGCAGGGTTTGGAAACAGATCTATTTATTTTCGCTTGCTAGCATTGGGGGAATAGATGAAGGGAGGGCATGTCTATGGGATGTGAGGGGAAGGGATGTATTCATAATTTCATAATTTCTTCTATGGGGATGTCTTATTGGTATTGGGTTGCAAATTTATTTGCGATAAACAAGGTGATACTAGGGGGAGGTGATCCTTGCACCGCTACTGCGTATGATGAAGGACACTGAGAGTATTGAGAAGGGATCTAAATATGGGTCAAGGAATATTGAGGAGCATCCATAGTCGGATGGATGGAGGACAAGGGGAGCCAAGAGGCTGCAACTTAGTTCTCTGTTTACAAGGTTTTTCTTTGTCATTTGTTGCATCTGAAGAAATTTGATTTTTCTTGTGATTTTTTGCGAAGTGCCCATAATCATGGAAATTTTTGCATTTACAGGTAAGTTGATCATAATCCAATTTTCAAAGATTGTTCTAGTTGTACAATAAAAGAAGGATTGCTTCTAGTAGCCCCTTTTCCATATGTATTTCCACACATATCCTAGCGCATGCAAACATTCCTTCTTTGGGATGAGATTTATCAATGTATATGCCAATCTTGTTTTTGATGTCTCAGAGAGTCATCTCCCCAATAGTGAAGTCATAAGTGGGGAATCCTGACCCAAACCGGAATGGATGAGTGCATATCCAGTTTCAGGTTGAAGTCTAGCGTCCATGTATTGAGATACATTCCACCGTTTTCATAAAAATAAGGCCCATTCCTAGAAAATAAATCTTTGTCGACTTGTAATTTGAAGAGGAAGGCATAGAAACCTCTTCCACAGAAGAAATGGGGTAACTTTCCTTGGATTAGAACAACCTAATTTTTTTAATCCATTTTGACATGTTCCGCGATGCAGGCCAAATACTTGTGAATTTATCGATCATATCTTTGTTTGTGAGTGCCATATCCATTGATCTTGAGGAGGACTGTGGAAGCTCCACCTTAGGGATATCATCTATTTTCTTTTACAAGCTTCAAGGGGTACGATTTCATTGTCAGGGCAATAGAGGAAATCAGGGATCAGAATGCCAATTCTTCTTCATCTATTGAGGGTGAGTATCCCCCTTGTGAGGTTGCTTCCATTAGAAGTTGAGTCGAGTGACAACTAGGTTACACCGAGCTACGAATGCTTGTTGCATAACTCATTATTTTAGTTATTAATTTGTTATAAATGATGATGATGATTATTAATGTTTATGAAATCAAGTTTGGTTTATTAGGTCTTAAATTTAAAAGCATTTCTAGATCACCATAGTTGCAATGAGTTAAAAGGTTAGGAGGGTCAATATTGTAACAATTATTTTAAATTGTGAACTAAGGTGGGTATACGCATGCCATTCTAAGATAAAGTGATTTCATATTCAACCTTCTTAATGTCACATAGATGACAACTTGTTTGCCCCATGAGGTTTAAGGAATTTCCCAACTCCATAACTTTTGAGAGTTTGCTCTTATTTTATCAATATGTATGTTCTTCTTTACACTAGTTAATAATAAGATACACTTGAATTTTCTAGATTTGGGTTGATCACGTCCTTATAGCATCTTAATTTTTCTCTCATTCTATAATTAGTTATCCCACCACAACTTCTCTTAAAATTAAGGTATAATAATATTTTTAATATTAATATCACCATTATACATAGTGATCTCTTCTTCCCTCAACTCCTTAATGATTTATGCTAACCTTGCTAACCTTGCTTAGGTTTTCAATAAAATTTGAAGCAATCTTAGAAAATCTCTTGTCTCCGGTATTGTTTATCTTGTTATTGTACATTAGTTATCTAATCATAACCAAGTTCTCAATGGGGAGAGACTCACATTTAAACGGAGGATAAGATATTACGATATATGATGTATTTCCTTTAATTTTAATTTCATAAGTTATAAAACACTTTTGCATTTTATCTATTCTTTTACATTATTCTTTAGAAATTTTGCACCACAAACTAAATCTTAATAGTTAATTTTCACATTTTCTATTTTATTAATTTAAGCTTCAATTTTTAGAATCCTTAGTAATTAATAGAGTGTCCACCATTAATGATTGGAACATTTATAAACTCTTATACGATATAATTTTAAAAATTCTCAATACAAAAATGATATTTCAAATTTTTTAATTTATATAATTAATTTAATAAATAAATTAGATATTAAATTTGTCGAGGAAACCAAGGTTTTATTTCCTTGGTTGTTATGGTATTTCATCATAAAATGAACTCTCATTCGCACGAGTTTGTTATTTGGAGAACGTTTAGTATATTGGGTTTTTGTCAAGTTTGTTAATAATAATAATAATAATCTATTTTTAAGGTCACCACCAAGAGAGACACCAAATTGGTGTATGAAACCCCCTTGTTTGTGGGACAAGGGACCCCCTCTGCGCAAGGATTTAACTGCTAAAGTCTACAGAGGTGTACATACACTACCCCCCTCTGGATTTGAACCCGTGACCTCCTAAGAGGAAACACATGCTCTTAACCGTTAGGCCCACTCATGCTGTAGTAAAAGGTTATTGGTAACTTTATTTTTGCCATAACTTCTCACAAAATTCTTTGTTGAGCATTATGCTCTCTTTTCTATTGAGTGGTTGCATGCCACCTAATTTACCACTTTGAGAACTTTTTAATCTTTTATGGGATAAATTGATTCCTCAATTGTAAATGGGTATTTAACATGGTTGTGTTTGTTGGAATTTATATAGAGGATTGTTGTGTATGATGGTTTTATGGTACCTTTAGTTCTCCACCTTTGAGTAGTGGATTTCGTGTCACTCGTGTAGATAGTCTTTACTGGCACCAAACATATGTCTCTCTATACTGCCTTATTTCGTAGTGTCTTGGAGCTCGCCACTTTGGAGTGTTACTTGCTTAGGTTGTTTTGCATCTTTGTCGCCTTTAGCTTGTACTCCATACTTTTGCCATCGGTAGTGACATCCATTGTTGTAATCTTTTCCACTAAATTCAACATTGTGGATGGGTGGTATGCAATGCTTCCTCGAGTGAGTTTTTACTCACCAATTTCAATCAAGATCAAGCCTCTTCAAAGTGAACGTTCTACACAACACCGAATCCTATATTAACTTGGCGGTTGCAACGACTAGCAACTCATACAATTCGACGAGATAAATTGATATCCATAAAAACACTTATCCTATGGTATTTTCTCAATTGTAAATGAGTACTTCATCAAGTCTTTTGTGCTATGTTTTCTTTTGTTTCCTCTCTATGTTTCACTTATGGGGCGAGTGAGATTCGGTTAGTGCATGAAGCATTGGCCAGTGAGTGAAATCTGAAAGGACTCGAGGTATGATTCTCACAGCGTCAAATATCACGTGGATCAAAGCCCAAACGTTTGGTATCAATATTGTAAGGTCAAATATCATGCGGATCAAAGCCAAGCATACCTTACACGGAGCGCCTTATATACTGGACAGACTCTCCCTCAGGAGGGGAGCCTGTTAAAAAGACACCGTCGGATGAGAGATCCAACAGTACCCATTTGACAGGCTCCCCTCCCAAGAAAAAATCTGTCCAATAAATAAAGATTGCCTACCTTACACTATAATCTTTGTTCCCATCATTGGTTTTAGATATTAATCCTAGAAAATGTAATTCGCCCACTATACTCTAATTTACTTGTTGTAATGGGACTCGTATTATGAAAACTTGTCCAATGGATGATGTGGACTGGCCGTAATCTTTATGTAAAGTAGTAACTCTAATCCATATTCATTGTACTCTTTTTTGCCTCGTGTTTATTACGGTGGAGAATATTTTTTTTTCAAAATCAATAATTTCTTTTGAATTGTTTTATTCCACAATAGTAAAGGTTAAAAATGATTCAAAATCACTTATTTCTTTGGAATTGTTTTATTTTTCAATGGCAGATGATTACAATTATTAAAGATAAAAATATATTCAAAATCATTCTTTTTAAATGGTTTTATTTTTCAACTTTGAAAATCTCTAAACCACTAAAACATCAATTTAGAATAAAGTTTTTTTAATTACTTCACTGACAATAATATTATCTTAACAATTTTGTATAATCCATATCCAATTCCAATTATCGTAACAATTTTATATAATCCATATAATATTAAAAAAATTATAACTGGAGGGAAAAGTCTATGTAAAATTATTTGGAATATTATATAATCCTTATAATATTAATAAATTATAATTGGAGGGAAAATCTATGTAAAACTATTTGGAATATATATATATATATAAAAAGAGTGTGTGTGTTTAGGTGTGGTTTTTGTAAAAATGTAACTTTTTTTGAGTTTTTATATGAGTTTATTGCAAATCTATTTGAAGACCTGCAAGTGTAAATGTTTTCGATCATGATTTAGCTGATTGTTTGTTGATTTATAGATTTTTTTTTGTTGTTGTTGTTGAAAAACTAAGTATTTAGCTCAATGATAGGTTACAACCTTTATGGATAAGGTGGGTTATCTTAATGGAATGAATTGCATTTTTTTTCATGGAAATTTAAAAACTTAAAATAAAAAATTATGTGTCCAATATTTTAAGGGAAATTGTATAAGGAAGTATATGTTTTTCTTATTTTGGTTAATTTGAGATATTGACTTAGAAAAAATAGTTATTAAGTTGAAATGACACATTGGTCGTGGAGAACATCATTTCTAAATTCAAAAACATTGAAGGACGGTCATGGATGCCCCCTTTCCCCTACACTTTTTAGGATTTACATGGATAAGCTAGAAGATTGTTTAGAAGAAGTAGGATGTGCTTTCACGGCCTTAGTAGGAATAGTCATCACAGTTCTTTATGCCAATGATATTGTTCTTATTGCATGGTGCCCCTACGATATTGAGAAGCAATTACAAATTCGCAAGGATTTCTACAACAATATGGGCATGATTGTTAACATTCACAAAACAAAATCATCGTTATCAAAACCAATAAGGTTACTTTTGACAATTATGTATATGATAATAGAAACTCGGAGGAAGTAACTTCTTATAAATATCTAGGAATTGACTTCCATCACAAGCTCAACTGGAACTATAGCATCAATAAGAGGATTAATGGAGGGGTGGAAATCATTCTTTGGCCCTGAAAACAATTGTAAATCAACAAACTTTGTGATGTGTCACAAAAATAATTTCTTCTTTAAAACACTCCTCACTCTCGTTATTTTATATGGCGATGAAGCTTGGGGATGCAACATTCCCAGAGAATCTTGGAGGAGGACTGAGCAAATCCATAAGCGGTTTATTACTTGGTTATAATCTTAAAATTAAGAGCAACACACCCTATCCTATTCTACTCCTAGAAGCAGGGATCTCCCCCATTGAAAGCATGGCTATGATTAGATATCGAATGTACAAGCACAAGTTAAACAATATAGGGCACCACTGGATTCCTAAAATTTCTCTAAACTCCAACCAAAATCACCTTTGCCTCAACAAAGATGGCTTAAAGATGCCACGACTTGGTTGAAGTATTGGGGGATTAAAGAAATTGTCACTTTGCAAATATCGATAACATAAAAAAACATTTTACTTCTATGTTCAAAGTGAAAATGCGGTGCAAGGAAGATTTTGAGGTTAAAAGAAGATTACGTTATTATAAAGAGATCATTAACCTTATCCTTGAGGATCAAAATGATCTTTCTATCTTGATAAGCTCAAAGAAAAAAATTAATATTACCAAGATTAGAATTAACTTTCATGAACTTCATAGTGAAACTTGGTGGCGTACAAATCCTAAAACGCCTTGCGTTGAATGGATTTTCCATCTGTACGAGTCTAAGAGCGTTGAAGATGAAAATCACTTTGTCTTAGAATTATGCCCTTCATACACCCACATTAGATCTCAGCGCTAAATTTTTTGCTACACTACTACTCTTTTTAACCTTCTAGCTCTTCAAAACTATAGCAAGCTAGGGACCCTCCCCTTTAAGCTTTTTGAACATAAAAATAATATTTTATTAAAACAATCAAATAATATTTATCTTACCTTTCCTCTAAAGGTTTGATTGACCAAATTTGGTCCTAGTATACGATAAATTTAGTCATAATTTACATTAATTTTTTCTATTTAATTAAAATATTTAATACACACATTAAAAAAATTAATTACTAAATACCATCTACATATACACATAGTGGACATATACCCTAAGTATTAAAAACTTAAAAAAAAACTCAATACACATTTTAGTGAAATTTATCATAATATTTAGATTTAATAATAAATTTATAAATTTAAGAAATAAATTAAATTTTGTTTCAATTTGATAAATAAATCTAAAAACAAAATAAGGTAAATAAATGTTTATTTAATTTTATAATTAATTATTTATATAAAATTTTATTTATTAAAATTATATAATATTTTTAATATTCTATAGGTATAATATTTCATTTAAAAATAAAAATAATATTTAAAAATATTTATTTTCATATATATATATGTATGGAGACTTTCCATTACTAAATAAAAGTGAATTGTTAACTAAAAATAAGGCAGGTTAAGAAATTCTCTATATTTTTAAATATCATTAATTTGTTTATGTTTAATTATTATTATTATTTTGTTATGTTGATAGGTGTTTTTATTTGAGATTTGAGGTGAACTACGTTTTATGCTTTTTCATTTACGAATGAAGAGGAGACAAATATACTATCGAGATTGATTCTATGGCAATTGTTCAACATTTAAAATAAACAATTATATACATACATACATACATATATATATATATATATATATATATATATACTTGTAATGGATAACTAGTAGTGATGCATGGATAACTCATAGTTGATGAATGGATAACCAAAACTTCATAACACATAACTAGAAGAATGTGAGATAAAAAAATATAAAAAATGGATAGTTGATAAATGGATAACATGAAGAATGTCGGTGATAACTTGTAGCGAGGCATGGATAACTCTGAGTTGAACCCGTTTAACTAGAAGAATATGAGAAATTAAAAAAATTCCAAACTGTCTTCCATTCCATCGCTATCTCTCAACCATTTGATCTCTACCGACATGATCCAACCACAACTATGTGGGTGTGCTACACACACACACACACACACATTAGAGACTCTCGCAATATTGTTTAATATAAATAATAATATTAGTATTTAATATATAATTACGTCGATAAACATTTTTTTTGGGGAATTTGGGGTGGATTACAGCATACACTTTTCGAAGATTGCACAAGGATGAAACAAGTGTATTGTCAAGATTGATTATATGGTAGTCGTTCAAATTTCAAAATAAACAATTTCTAGCACAACCACTTAACTTCTCGCTAGTGAACACCAATAGGAAATAAGTTAGGTGCCACTAATAAGTTATCAGTTACCGCGAGTTATCCATGCATCAACTAGGAGTTATCCATGTATTAGCTACTAGTTATCCATGGATCATTTATTTTTTATATTACTTTTTATATAATATTTTATTTTGAATTTGTAACCACTGTCACATAATCAATATGGACAATACGCTTGTCTCATCCTCGTCCATGATGAAAAATCATGGATGCTTTTCCATCCCAAAATCTCAAATAGAAACACCTATCGGTGTAATAGAAAAAAGAATATAAAAATAACTTGTCGCCGATGAATGAATTACTGGTAGTTGATGCATAGATAACTCTCAATTGATGAATGGATAACCAACATTTCATGGGAAATAACTAGAAGAATGTGAAAGATAAAAAAAAATATAAAAAAATAACTAGAAGAATGTGAAAGATAAAAAAAAATATAAAAAATAAGTGATGGTTGATAAATAGATAACTCCATGCATGAAAGCATGGATAACGTATAATTTGTGGTGGACCGATAATTGACTCATGGGTAACATATAATTTTGTGGTATTTAATTTGCGATCTATCAACATTTACTAACCACAAATTAAGTGATTATGCTAATAGTTGTTATTCATGTATTCTCACGAAAACCACTATAAAATAAATAAATAAAAAACTTAAAATAAATAGACTACTCCATTTTTTTATAATATTTTATAATCAAACCATTAAAAAAATATATTTGTAAAAATAAATTAATTGTCGATATTTTATTTTTACTTTTATTCTTATTTTATATATACAATTAATAATTTTTTTATCTAAAAAAAATTCATAATATATTCATATGGAAAGATATTACATTTTTACTATACATAACATTGATCACACAATGTTTAAGATTTATTTCTCAAGTAAACACTGAAGCATTCATAGCATTTATAACAATTATTCTGCTATTGATAATCTTCATTACATTTGATTTGATCATTGTGCGGTAGGAGTTCAATTCATGTTTATATAATTCAAAAATGTCTTCTAACTTTTCTCTTAGTCTTATCATTCAAAACTTTATCTTTTTTTGTTTTATGTTCTATTTTCCTTTTTTTTTTTTATATTGAATTCCTTCTTTTGTAAGTTCATCTCCTTTTATATTAGATTTTTTGAAAATATTTAAAAAAAAATGATTTCTTCAAAGTTGTTTTCAAATTAATATAATTTTCTATTAAATAATTGATTTTCATATTTATGATGATAATGAAGGAAGTTAATGTCTAATAACACCCATTTCGTCTATTGAACTTTTATAAGAAATGATTGAAAATGAAACTATTTATTTATTTATGGGTTTTTGCTTTTAATTAAAATTAATCAGCTACAAAACCACTTAATTTGTGGTTGGTGAAGGAAGATAGATCCCAAGTTAAGTACCATGAAATTATATATTACCTATGTATCAACTATCAGTCCACTCCAAGTTAGAAGTTACTCATTTCATTTATCGATCATCCGGTATTTTATACTATGAAGTGTTGGTTATCCATGCATGAGGCTAATAGTCATTTTTATATTGTTTTATATTTATAATTATTTATGTCAAATTTTGAAAATCATTATAGATAATGCAATCTTGGAAAAACATAGATTGTCTTCCATCACAAAATTCTCAAATATAAATGTTTATAAACAAAATTTTAATTTATTATATTAAAAAATATTAATAATAATGATATATGATAAAAATATATTTAGAAAAAAGGCTTGAGATGATTTCCAAAAATCGCCAGCTCAAAAGGTCAATAATGTGGGATTATAAGGGTTGCTCTTAAAAATTCTTCCTCTTAGATTATAGTCTTCCCCAAGTCTTTTAGACCAAAGAAAAAAAAACTAAAACAAATAAAATAGTTCTTTACTTTTCTTTCCTAAAATCAAATAAATAAAAACACAATATTTAGTCAAATAATAATTTTATATTGAAAATATAATTTTAATATAATAAAATATAACATTGAATTAATGTAAATAAATATAAATTAAAGATAATATTTTTTAAACCCATCTTTATATTGATAATTTCATGATTGAATTTGATTATAATAAAGATACCTTAAATATAATATTTTTTTAACACATCTTTATATATATTTCAATTTCAACAATTGTATTTAAAAAAAATAAAAAATAAATATAAATATTAACCAAATTTATGTTAGTTTAATTTTATGTTTGGAAAAATTTATTAAAATGTAAATATTTTTATTAAAATATGGATTATTAAATGTTTTAATTTTCTAAATCTGAACTTTAAAATTTTTATTGACTATATATTCATATATAAATATACACAAGAGTGTGACTATGCTTATACATATACAAAAGAAAAATATCACATCTAAGAATATGAAAACCTCAAAAAGGTGATAAGCTTTCCATAACACCATTTCACGATCATTGACACTGTCATGAGAAGAATTTAAGCAAGACCCAATCATAGATAATGTAAGGTAGAGGAAGACGTCTTTGGCCAAGTACTCACCATATTAATCATTCCATGCGACTGAATATATAAGACTCCGTCACCATAACGACTTTGACTATCCACATTCCCCGCACCTTCCAAATGAACCATTGCATTTGACAAAATCTATCTCCAAAATCCTTATAAATATCCAACGAATATTGCAAAGAACGCAAATATTCAATCGACTTTGTACAAAGCGCTGAATCTCAAAGGCTTTCATTTTTATCGCTCCGACACGTGATGGCAATGAACAGAAGAAGCCAAGAAGCCGAGCATACAGAAATGAGCGTCTTGGATCGAATCCGGATCCATCTACTTGGGGATTCCGACGGCCAGGATTTCGAATCCTCGTTCTACCAGACGGGAAATTGCCGGTCTGATCCAAGAAACTCGATTCCCGTAGAAGAAAACTTCATCTGGAGCGCACTCGCTTGTGATTCCGTGGCTGACGACTTACCGGAAACGAAGAAAGAAACCTCGACTCCGGCAGTTAATTCATCCCCTCTGTCGGTCTCCGACTCTGTTACTCGACATGAATCTTTAGACTGGGACAAATTTCCTGTAAGCTGGCCGGAACTCAGAAATTATGTCAGCGTCACGCCTCCGTCTTTCAGCTCCAGCTTAACCAGTTCCTGGGCGAAGTTCCCTTTTGGTGAAAACGATTCAGACGACATTATTTATTCCAGGCTTTTCAAAGAAGCCGCCAAGAAGAAATGGATGTCGGTAACGCCCAAGGAGCAAATGGAAACGGAGACAAAGAAAGAAGCCGCTATTTTTCCCGTCAAGAAAGAAGCCTATGTCCGTCAAGAAACGCGAACACAGCAGCCAGCGGCGAAGAAGAAGAAGGCGGGTAGGCGTTACAGGGGCGTGCGGCAGCGGCCGTGGGGAAAATTCGCGGCGGAGATAAGGGACTCTACACGGCGGGGGGCTAGACTTTGGCTCGGCACCTTCACTACGGCGGAGGAAGCCGCACTCGCATATGACCAGGCCGCTTACAGAATGAGGGGCTCGAGGGCTTTGCTTAATTTTCCCCACCTTGTAAGAGCGTGGAATAATACATAGAATAAAAATATGTGTTCATTTCTCATAAGAGAAAAGGTACTGGTGCGAATTTAATTCAAAATAGGGAACGTGAGCAAGTAGGCAGCTTTAGTGACGGCGAGTCGTGTAGAGAATGTCGAGTGAAAGTGGAATGCTCTAGGAGGGAGGTTGACAGTATTTGTTATTGTCGGGGTAAGGTTGATGAGCTTGCACGTGGGAAGATATCAACACAGACACGGTGACACCCCCGCCCACGGGCAACGAGTCACACGACATGAGTTTTTGGCGTAGCCACTCCTTTTTCCTTATTTTTGTAAGAGAAGACTAAAGAACCAGGGGCATGTTGCTAATCTTTTTCTTGGTGTCACTCAAAAGTTAAGTTGAGAAACAATATTTTATAAAGTATTATATTTAAAATTATTTATTTAATAATTATTAATCATAAAGATGAGGCAAGTGTATTGTTGAGATTGATTTTATTATGGGAGAGTTGATAATAGGAAGAATGTCCGTGATAGCTATCATGTAACTAAGCATTGGTAACTCAGAGTTGAACTTGTTTAACTAGAAGAATATGATGAATAAAAAAATTCAAATTATCTTTCATTTCATGATTATCTCTCAACCATTTGATCCTATCTACTTAATTCAGCCACAAACTATATAAATATATTAATATTATTTTAAAAAATAATAAATTAATAACAAAATTTAAATTAAATACTTTTACTTGTTAAACTAAATCTTAGATTTTAAACTTTTCTCAAGAGAAAATAAACCTTTAACAAAACTATTTATAACATAAATCAATTTTCCAAGCCTAATATCTCTATAGTAAAAAAAAATAACATATAACTTTACTCTATATTTGGAACAAAATACTATATCTACCTAATAACTATAAATCAAGCATGGTATCTCTATACTCATAAAATAACATATAACTTTATTCCATATTTGAAACCAAATAATATATCTACCTAATAACTCTATGACTTGCTTTATGCCAAATTATCAATGGCCAGGGACAGAAATTTTAACATTCACATATAATAAAAATGTCAATATTACTTCATAATGATTTATGTAATATTAAATATATATAATTTACCCAATATTAGTTTTAAAAATATATAGTTGAGTGATAATGTTTTAAAAAATTATAATCATGTACAACGCAACAATCATATAAGAAGACAAAAGAATTTATGTGGCTAAACTTAGAAGGAGAAACATCTAGGGACAATGGTAGCATCATCTTACTTCTAAAAAATTAATAGGAAATTACTAACAACCAAAACTAGCTTGGCGCTTTTTAGCTCTTTTATGCAATTGGCTCTTTTTTGGAGCATCCACACTCACATCCTGTATCTAAGAACTTACATAGTTATGAGAAACTAAATAATTACTTACATTTTAAGTTTGGTTATCTTATCTCAACCAAAACTTACTAATAGGTGTAACACACCCAAATTCTTTTTTACTAATTCGAGAGATCGGTAAAAAAAAATTTCTTTCAACTTCACTAAACCAATCCAAATTTTAGCCTCAAAGCATACTTAACCTTATAATTAAGGTAAAATCTATGCCACTCTAGTCTCATATATGTCAAATACATGTAAGTTAGTTTAACTATATTTCATCATACAAGATCTTTCCAAAAATTTTTTGCCTTGAAATAACAAGCCACCTAGTTAACTTATTAATTGCATCTAAAATATTCCCTTCCAATTTAACAATAATAAGAGTCAAAAGTTAAGTCAAGATCTTATGTTCTTTCATGCAATTACATAGTGTATTACTAATGAAAATAAATAAATTACTCCTTGATACTTAAGCAAGACTCTACTCTCAAGATTAACTCTTGAATCAAGAGTATAAACACTTTAATAATGTTACTTAACACATATTTGAATTAACCTGAATATAACACTAAATTCTAAAAGTATTTAACACAAACTTGCTAGAAGATTCTTACTACTTTGATTTTAGTCATTCATAATACACAACGAAATCAGCAAAGAGCCTAACTCCAAACATTCAATAACAATTCCTTACAACAAACACAACCATCTAATATTTACACTAAAATATTGTCCCATAACTTATCCATTTTTAATGACAACCTCGGGTAAGTTACTTATTTTTTTTGTAACTTTTTTTTGCACATGAGAGACTCATCATACAATGTACCTCAACAATTAATCTAACATAACATGTCTTTAAATTTTCTTTTTCCAGGCGAAAAAAGCATTCCTTGCTATTCTATTGAATCAAAGGAACTAGGTACATCATCAAAAATACAGCAAGTCCAACACATATGGAACCAATAACATCAAGAAGTATATCAACATCCAGTATAGGAGATATTTATCTCCCACAGAGTTTAACTGTGAGTGCTTGGGCATCATATGTGCAAATCAGTCATGTATGTCCCTAAAGAAAATAAGAAGAGCTCAAAAACAATATCCAAGTCAGGGCTTGAATCACTCAAAAGCCAGAGACATAACTAATCATCTTAACCAAAAATTTCACAAATAAAGAGCCAAGAGACTAAAAGTCTAAGAACCAGAGCAGTGCTCTCAAAAAAGATAAAGTGTAACCTCCGCATAAACTTCATCATCACATATTTCAGTGAGAGAAAGATGGCCTACAGCCATATTAAGCCCTTCCTTGGATAGTGTGTTTGCCCTCTTGTTATGTTCCCTAAAGACATGATTGAAATCCACAAAAGTGAACAAAGATATGAGTGTCCTAGTGTTTATGCACTAGGCCTCTAAGTTCACAATAGCAAGTGTGGATTCATCCCTTGCCTAGTTTATACTCATAGAGGAATCGCCAAAGATATGTAAGTAAGGAAACCCAATATCTTTCGCAATGTATAATGAAGCCTAGAGCGCCAATAGCTCGGCTCTAGTACTAGTGCTGTGTCCACAGCCTAATTTTATAGAGATAAAATGCCGATCATTTAACCAAATACAAACACCTACTCCTCCAATAGAATCTGCCGCAGCTCCATCAAAAAACACCATAGGAAATTTTTTAGCAGGAGGATCTCCAATGTGCATGAATTTGGACCTATTTGCAGGTAGCACCTGATGTGATGTAACATCTAACATGATCACATGACAAAGTCTGGAAATAATTTGTTCCTTGTCTTCAAAAATATAGTTATTCTTGGTCTTCCAGAGATTCCAGATAAAAAAGAAGGGGAGATATAGAAGCCTCCCACCCTTTGTAACCCAACTGGAAAGGTTTTCTAATACAGATGAATCAGACCAACGTAAATGGACATCAAACATACTTCCCATGCTGCGTAAGACCTTTTTGACAAAGGAGCAACCAACAAAAATGTGATCAACAGTTTCAGCCTCATTTTTACAGAGACTACATCTGTTAGGGCCAACCCAACCCCTCTTGTACAGGTTATCCCAAGTGGTTAATTTCCTATTAACAGCCAGCCAAGTAAAGGACTTCAGTTTCTGTGGGATGTTGAAGCCCCAAACCATCGGGAGGATACCATCATTTAACAGAGGCAAATGCTCAGAGAGAATGAGCTCATAAGCTTTTTTGGCAGAGACTATTCCCAATTTTTTATCAAACATCCAGAGCAGGGAGTCTTCATGATTTCCAATCTTAATTCCTCCATGTGATAGGCCTTTGAAAAAATACGACCAATGTTCAGCCCAAACAACTCCCAACTTGAGGTCTGTCATTGTGTACCAGCAATCGAAACCTTGAGTATAACCTTCTAGGTCCTGAGCCTCTGCCAGGTTAGAGATCCCAAAGTCAGCAATATAATCCCTAAGGTCCACTGGTAAAAGATACGAAGAATCGAGGCCTGCAATAGGATCAACACCTAGGCATATTTTCAGACCATTTCCAAATTTCCAACCAAGCTGACAAGTAATCCAAGACAATATCCTTATAAAGTCGTTCCATAAATATGAATTTCCATTGACAATGAACTTCTGGGATCTGATCCAATCCTCTAAGAGTTTGTTTTTAATGTACTTATGTTAAATGATCAGGTTCCAAATGCCATCCCCCTTAAGGAGCAACCACATATTCTTCAGCCTAAGCGAGATCCCAAACCATTCCAAGTTCTTTATATCCCAACCACCGCATTCAATTGGAGCTGAAACAACTTCCCAGCTTTCCAAGTGATATTTGCGATGCCCATCAAAGTCCCCCCACAAGAAAGAAAAGATAGCTTTCCTCAACATATTCAGAATAGATTTTGGACATTTGGCCAGGGAAAACCAATACACAGCAAGTCCGGTGCGAACCGATCTAATAAGGACAACTCTGCCACCAAGAGATAGTAACCGGTATGACCAGTTCTTCATCTTATTTTCGAACATTTCCACCATCCATTTCCAATCAGATGATTGATACTCCAAGGGTTTAAGGCGGTATCCCAAGTATTTGAAACCCGTATGGATAGGAGCCATGCTGTAGGGGAGGAACTCAGGAATTTGGCTACAAGTATCTTCATCTACATCATGATAAAGAAAGGAATACTTTTCCATACAAACAACCATACCTGTAGCTGAACAAAATAGGTCTAGGGCTTCTTTATATGCTTTCCATTCACTAACAATAACAATACCAAATAAGAGGACATCGTCAACAAATAACAGGTGAGTAATAGACAGATCAAGAGAGTATTGGAATCCTTTGATAAGCCCTTTTTGCTGAGCATCCAATATAATCCTGCTGAGACTTTCAATAATCATGATGAATAGAAGGGGAGATAAGGGACAACCTTGACGAATTCCCCTTGTGGCTGAGAAAAATTCAAATGGTGTCCCATTGACTAAGACTGCAAAATAAGCATTAGTAACACAACCCATAATCCAATTCACACCAATCAGAGGTATGCTGATCTGGAGAAGCAAAAGTCTCAGAAAAGTCCAATTCACCCTATCAAAGGCTTTGACCAAGTCAAGTTTTAACACCATAACTTTAGAATTCTTGGTTTTAATAGAGTGCAATATTTCCTGGGTTATGGCAACAAGTTCTATAATTTTCCTATCCTTCAAAAAACCAAATTGTTGGCCTGATATAGTCATGTTCAGTAATGGCTTCAGGCAAAGTGCTGCAATCTTGGAGATGACATTGTAAACAAGGTTGCATAACGAGATAGGGCGAAAATCAGCAAAGGTAGATGGCTTTTCACACTTAGGTATCAGAGTCAAGAAGGTTGAGTTTAGAGATCCAGGAACTTTCGCTTCTGTTCTAGCTTGTTCAGCTACCAAGACTAGTTCCTCCCCAATGAGGTCAAAAAAAGCCAAGAAGAATTCAACCGGTCATCCATCCGGGCGAGGGCTTTTATCTTTCTGGAAGCCCTTAAGAACAACTTCCACTTCTTGAATAGATATAGTTTCCAGGAATCGGTCTACATCCTCTTTCTCGATCAGAGTAGGGAATGGCTTAATCACCTTCAGCTCGTCAGTAATATTGGAAGTTCTATCATCCTTAAAAAGATCATAGAAATGTTGTTTCCCAAGTTGTTTTAGGGGTGCATCCTCTGAGACCAAGTTACCATTCTTATCAGTTAGGGACCAGATAGCTTTGGAATTTCTTCTTGCAGATGCATAGGTGTGAAAAAAGTTAGTATTAGCACCCCCTCGTTTATCCAGAGCACTCTGCTCTTAAATCTTAGCGAAGTGATCTCATGAGCCAAATATTTACCTTTCCTATCTTGTAGAATTTTGAGCTGATGTGAATTCACTACTCACAGTAGACCAGAGTCCAGTCCATCTGTAAGATGTGAAAGATCTCATCATTTATTTCTAACATCATTTGTTTTCTTTCACCTTTTTTCTTCCTTTCCCACCGTTTAACCGAAGTCTAATATCTATGTTAAATAGTTAAAATTTAGTTGAAAATTTTAAAATAACAACGATGTTTAAGAAAATATGAAAGTATTTAGTCAAAAATTAATAATAAAATCAAATCAAATTAAATTTTAATATAATTAAATTAAAGTTTTACAATTAAAAATGAGAAAAAAATAATAGTTTAAAATTTTTTAATTAAGTGTAGAATTAAATTCTTAATATTATTTATTATTACAATATTTTAAATTATCCAAAAGTGTATATTTAATAAGTTATCTTAATTTGAGTATGAAAATTTTATTTGTGTAAAAAACTTCCAAACCATTTAATTTTGAATGATCAAAATTTATTAAAAAGTTGTATGATCAAATGTTTTTAAAAATTAATGATAAAAAGTTGTATGATCAAATGTTTTTAAAAATTAATGATAAAAAGTTGTTAAATAAAAAAAGTTTATAAACAATTTAATTTTGAATGGATATAAAATTATTAAAAATTATCATAATGATGAGAAGTTAAATAAAAATTAATAATTAAGACTTTAAAAAAGAAAAAAAATTATAAAACAAAATTATATTTTTGTTATTATTGATAATAAAAAAGTATATCATTAAATATTTGAGACTCAATTAAAGATATTTTAAAAGTTTACATGGATATTTTATAGATTTTAGATTAATTATTGAAAAAGCATATAATAGTTGTTGCATAATTTTGGTGTTTTTGAGGTATTTGAGGATGTTGAAACCAATTATATATTTTAAGATATGATTTAAACACTTTAAAATTCAGATTTTGTAAATAAAAAAGAAGACTCCTATAAAATGAGGAAAAATCCAAAACTTCTAGCAAATAAACGACTCCATTAAATAAATAAAAGAAAATAAAATTAAAATTTTTATAAAAAATTTTGATAGTCACTTACAGTGGCAACTTCATTACATAAATAAAAGAAAAAAAGTTTAAAATTTTGTAAATACTTTAATAATCACTTACCAAGGCAGATACTAAAAACAATATAATAAAATAATTATAAAAGAAAAAAAGTTTAAAATTTTTGAAAATACTTTAATAATCACTTACCAAGGCATATACTGAAAAAATATAATAAAATAATTATTAAAAAAATGTTGCATAAATTAAAAAAAAGTAGGATAAGAAATAATACGTTGATAATCACTTACCAAGGCAGATACTAGAAACAATATAATAAAATAATTTTAAAATGAAGGATAAGAAAGAATACTTCGATAATCACTTACCAAGACAGATACTAAAAACAATATAATAAAATAATTATTGAAAAAATGTTACATAAATTTTAAAAAAATGAAGGATAAGAACTAATGAAATGAGTAACTATAATGCTAATAATAATTAAAAGGACCAAAATAATTTAAATAACTTATTTTAATGAAAAAGTAAAGGTTAAAATTTTTGATTAATATATTATACCATTAAAAGTAAAAATTTAAGGATAATAAATTAATAAAGTATACTAAAATAACATAAATTAAGAATAATAAATTAATATAGTATTCTAAAATAACGATGGGAAGAAAAGGAAAGGATTGAATTGAATTCAAATTTTGATAAAGATGAAGTATTATACATATTCATTTTATAATTTTTTGTTTTGGGATTTGATTTAATCTTTTTTATTTGAATAATTTATTGATTTAGATTTGTATAGTCTAAGTGAGTTTAATGGTTAAGAACATGTGCTTTCTCCTAGGAGGTTATAAGTTTAGGGTATGCACATCTTCTTAGACTTTAGTAAAAAGATGTTTGGCAAAGGAGAAAAATACAAGTACTAGTGTTTGTAACATATTTCAAATTTTTAAAGATTTGGACACTTTTGGAGATGTTTAGATTAAAAAAAATCCTATGGAACTTGTGCGAATCATTTTTGAACAAAATGGAAATTGATGAATCTTTAAAAGAAACATCAAAAACTAACCCATGGGCTAAATTTCACCCCTAAATTTTTCCATGCTGAAGAGTGTTGTTGTTCAATTTTGATAAGCCCATTTTGTTGCACTATGGTTTCCTTTTCCAATTTTTCTTGAACAAACCCAATTGAAACCCAAGGATGACATGTAGCTGTCTGGAACCTCGAAGCATAAATGAGAATAATGTTGAAATGCATATCTATATTTGTAGCAAATTTTCTAGATTAAGAGATCTAGTCCTTTAATTTAGCATTCATTCATGTTTCCTTCCTAATTTTTTCAATTGTAGATTAGAATATTAAGGGCCTATTTCATTCCTTCCATCTAATCTTCCATTTGTCTTAAAGTCATGTTAATGTCAGCATCACTATCAACATCAGTGTAGGAAAGCCCCAAAGGATTGGCCATAAAGAAACAAAATAGGAAAGAGGGTTGTTTAAATGTAACAATATATAGAGTTTGGATATTTTCCAACTTAAAAATCTAAATACAGTTGCCCTTCTCCAATAAAAACTTCAACAAGATGCTATATAGAAGAAATACACTTATGCTCGAAATAAATCTGCGCATTTATGGCAGGAAAAATAGATAGAGAAACTTAGACTAAAGAAATACACATCAATGAAAACATGTACGACCTTAAGTTTGTCAAAGGGAGTAAACTTGCATCTTGAGAGCTCATCGACCTATGTCCTTACACAAGCAGCCCTAGGTTTCCAATGACATTGTGCCTACAAGGACATTACCCCATTGAATTATCCCACTGTAGCCAAAGAAAACACTAGAAAGCACCCAAGCACTAAATGAACAAGGAAAAAATGAATTTGTGAAACAAGGGAGTACCAAAGGTTCCATATACTACATTAAAATTACTTTAAATGCATGTTGTATCATCATTAAAGATTGCCACTTGTTATGATGACACACGTCTTTTAGATGTTAATTAATGAGGCTAAACATGATATGGAAGACTTGTTGCATATCAAGATTATGTTAACCAAACCATCTAGGGGGATCCCCATTTTATGAGGCCCCTTTTCCAAATAAGAAGCTTTGTTAACTTTGTTATCAATGAAACTGTTGTTGACACACTTGACATGGGAGAGCTAAACCTCATCAAGTTATCCATTTTCTAAATAGTTCTTTGCATAATTCTACTAACGAAAGTTCTTTCCTTTATGACCATGTTTCAAACTTGATTTATGAGGAAAAGGGAATCGCTAAAGATCCATATTTTCTTAAGTTGATACTAAAGAAGAAGATACAATAATTATTTATTTTCAGTGATGATGATGATGGTTATTAACACCTTAAAAAGAAGTTAAGGAGTCACTTTTATTTAAAATTTTATTTATGTGCTCGAAATTTTTTAAGAGAAGCATTATTAAATCACCATAGTTGTGGCTCGTGGGAGTTAGAGCAAATGTAAATTAGTAATTGATATGAGAAGTTGTAAATGGAAGGTCATTGGGTACTTACAAAAAAAATCACCATAGTTGTGACAAGTTAAAATGTTAGGAAAGTTAATAGTGCAACAAATATTTTGAAATTGTGATTTAATGTGGGTATAATCTAGGCATTCTAAGAGAGAGTGATTTCCATCATCAAACCTCTTAGTGTCAGAGAGATGACAAATTCTTTTGGTCAACGATGTTTGAGGAATTTTCCAACTCGTTTGCTTCATTGTGGAGATTCTACGAATTTGTTCTTATTTATCAATGTTGATTTTCTTATTCACCGCAGTTAAAATTGAGATATACTTTTGATCTTCTAGATTGCGATCGATCACCTCCTTATAGTATCTTTATCTTACCACAACTTCGCCTAAAATTTAGATGTAATAATATTTTTAATATTATCATTATTCTACATAGTGAACTCTTCCTCTCCTAATAATTTAGACAAGATTTGCATCTTTATGCTAACCTTGCTTACGTTGTAGATGATTTAGAATGGAGTTTGAAGCAATCTCAGGAAGCTTATTATCTTCTATGTTGATTATCTTGTTCTTGTATATAAGGTACCTAGTCATAGTCATGTTGCCAACATAAGATATTGTCTTTAATTTCGAAACTATACGTTATAGTGTTTAGATTTGTTATATATCCTTTTTTTAAATTCTTTAGAGATGTTGCAACCTTAAACTAACTATCAATGGTTAGTTTTCTCCATTTCTATATTATTAATTTAAAGTTTCATTAGTGTATTCCCTAACTGTAAGTAAAATATCCATAAAAGACATTTATAAACTTTTACACAATATAATTTTAAAATGATATTTTGAACTTTTTTATTTATAGAATTATTTTTAATTAATTAAATAAATGATTTAAATATTCAATTAATTTTTAAAAAAATTACCAACTAAAATATATTTATATTTAAAAAAATAACATAACTATTTTTTAAAATTGCTTAAATTATTTATACTTATTTTTTGTCATTATTTTTTTTCCCTATGTTATGTTTTGTGTTGTTAATTTGTTTTCTTAGTTGATTCGAAAATATAAACCATTTTCATATTTAAAGTGAAACAATCTTAAGTCTTTATTCATAACCACTCCATTTTATAATATTTAAATATAAAATTTGCATTCTTATAAATATTTGATTTAATTTTTTTATTTGTTAAATACACCTTATTAGTATTAAAACGAAAACAAACTCGAAGAAGAACTAATTGACACATGTCAAATAACTCTTAACTCAATATGTAAATAATTAAAAAATATTTAATGAATTGGTTTGACCCTTTTTTTAACATGAGATTTGAATCATGTCCATGAACCAAGCCAAAAAGTGAAAGCTGAAATAGTTTGACCATTCTTAACATGAGACTGAGTTAGTCCACGAAGCAAAGCAAGCCAATGAGTGAAATCTGATTCTGATAGGGTTAAATATCACGTGTATCAAAGCCCAAACGTTGGGTATCAATATTGGAGGGTCAATTATCACGTGGATCAAAGCCAAGCATACCTTAGCTTTGAATTCAAACTATACCCTTTTGTTCCCATCATTGGTTTTTGAATATTAATCCTAGAAAATGTAATTCGCCTACTTTCCTATAATTGACTTACTGTGTAATAAACAAAACCTAATTCCATAGAATCTGAGAGAATGGGACTTGTACAATGATAACTCAATGTGGGACCCACAATTATTTTCATGTAAATTAATATTTAGTTTTTCACGAGGGAAAATGTGGTTATTTGATCGTCAATACTAATCAAAGATGATATACAGAGTTATCACTTAGGCTTCGCACATGGAGCAAAGAGGGGTGGGCCTGGGCTTGCAGTATGATGATGTAATGGTGGTTAGAATCACCCTTCTGTGCATATGAAATCGAAAGGCGGAGGCGAGCTCTGTATACCTAGTGGGGCACTGATTCAATAAAATTTAAAATTTAACCACGATCCGTGAAATTCAGATATAATTAACGGTGATAGATTAACCTGTGTACCATGCATCCATCAAATCAAAGTACAAATGTCAGAAGGCTTTGACTGGGTTGAGGTTGTGCTATGCTTCGTGATGGAGTCTTCATCATTGAACTTCAGGTACCCTCAAGCATGGTTTTCCAGCTCATGTGCGGAGGCTTACTGATCATAGTAGAATGATTGTGACTAAAACTACGTGTAGCTATTACAAAATCCAAAAAGGAGTATGCCTAAAAGGATCAAAAGCAGTGATCTCACTTGTAATGAGTCTATAAAACCAGTAGCGTATGCTCTCCCTCTGCACTTAGTGTGATCAGATGGGATCAGAAACCCTGGTTAAGGTGAGTTTACGCTTGTGATGATCTTCGCTCTCTGAAGACTAACAAGCTTTGGTGAGACTCTGTATTTAGAGTTCTGTATCTATTGAAGTCACGAATGGTCTTGGCGTCTCTTGCTATGACTATTGGAAAATTAATTGGAAACTTGAGCTACAAGAAAACTAAAAACCATAGAGAACACTACTAATCCTTTTGGCATGACATGACCACCCAAAATTTGTTAAGAAATAAAAATAAAATTCTCGTAACTAATAACTTTTTTTGGAAAATCTATTAGTAAGATTAAATTGTTTATAAATATAATTAAAGGATAAAAATATTGAAACTTGTAAAACCTTGATCAGTTGCTCCCAATATTCCATAAAATTCATTTGCAACTTTGTTTTTTCAAAGACCTAATCAACCATCACTCTAAAGTCACCCAAAACCTCTAAAAATAATATTCCTTTGAACATAGTTAAATAAAAAAACCTCCAAAGTATTTCAAAAACCTAATCAACCACCACTCTAAACTCACCCAAAACCTCTAAAAATAATATTCCTTTAAACATAACTACATAGAGGAACCTCCAAAGTACATAGAGGAACCTCCAAAGTACTAAATTTTTGCTCTAAAGAGGAAACTCCAAAGTACTAAATTTTTGCTCTAGTATTAGAATATTGCCCACAACCCTACCTCCTTTCCCACTACCCATCCACACAATATAAATAAAATAATAACTATATCCATATCTATGTTTGCTAAAGTAATATCACGATCATTGACAATGTGATATCACGATTTGACGAACGTGTGCATGTAGACCTGGGTCTTCCGCTAAGTACCCATCGTATTAATTATTCCAATAGACTAAATTTCTTATATTCACGCCATAGTAATAATTCTAATAGACTAAATTTTTTATATACAGGAAACGAGACTCAGTCACCAAAACAACTTTGACTATCCACTTTCCTCGTACCTTCCAAATCAACCATTGCACTTGACATTTTCTCTAAAATCTCCCTCCCAAAATCTTATAAATTTCCAACAAACTTTATACTAGGCGCAAATATTCAAAAGAGACTTCACAAAACCCTGAATCCAAGAGATTTACATTTTAATCGCTTCCACGTGATGGCAATGAACGGCAGAAGCCAAGAAATGAGCGTCTTGGATCGAATCCGGATTCATCTACTTGGGGATTCAGACGGCCAGGATTTCGAATCCTCGTTCTACCAGACGGGAAATTGCCGGTCTGATCCAAGAAACTCGATTCGCGAAGAAGAAAACTTCATCTGGAGCGCACTCGCTTGCGACTCTGTGGTTGACAACATACCGGAAACTCGGGAAGTTAGCTCCTCCGCTCTGTCGGTTTCCGATTATGTTACTCGACATGAATCTTTAGACTGGAACAAATTTCCCGTCAGCTGGGAACTCAGAAATTATGTCAGCGTCACGCCTCCGTCTTTCAATCCTAGCTTAACCAGTACTGCCAGTGCAAAATTCCCGTTCGGTGAAAGCGATTCTGAGGACGTTATTTATTTAACGCCGAAGGAAAAAATGGAAACGGAGATGAAGAAGGAAGACATTATTTTTCCCGTCAAGAAAGACATTGTTTTTCCCGTCAAGAAAGAACAGGATGTCCGTCAAGAAGCGCGAACACAGCAGCCAGCGGCGAAGAAGAAGAACCTCGGTAGACATTACAGGGGCGTGCGGAAGCGGCCGTGGGGAAAATTCGCGGCGGAGATAAGGGACTCTGCGCGGCAAGGGGCTAGACTTTGGCTCGGCACCTTTACTACTGCGGAGGAAGCCGCACTCGCATATGACCAGGCCGCTTACAAGATGAGGGGCTCAAGAGCTTTGCTGAATTTTCCCCACCTCGTTACAGCGGAGAATAATAATAATATGTGTACAAATTCTAAAAAGACAAAAGGCAATGGTTCGAATTTGACGAGGAAGAGGGAACTTGAGCAAGGAAGCAGTCCAGGAGAAGTCGAGTCGGGCAGGGGATGTCGAGTAAAATTAGAAGATATTTTTTTTTTGAGTTGGGGAATTGGTAACTCGTCGAAATTGCCTGGGCCTCGCCCAGGATCAAATCTGCCGGCTGTCACTATAACCCCTGAGGTATAAACCGACAGCCCGCAAGCCAGGATATACCAAAAACTTGTGACTCAGCAAGGGCCGAGACGTCCCGGATCCAATCCTGACCATGGTAATGCTATCCAGGGGGCGTCTACCCTTTGAGCCTTATCACAGCGGGCCATGTCTCGGTGAGACTTGATCCCTGATGGGCTGGGTGAAAACCACCTTTCCTTGGTGAACTGGGTGAAAACCACCTTCCCCACCGTTCAGGATCCCACGTCATTGACAAAATTAGAAGATATTACGAGAGGGAAGTCGACAAGATGTGTCGGGATAGGGTTGATGAGCTTCTTTTACGAGCTTTGTTTGCTTAGCTTCTTATGGCTTCAATAATTGTTCATACACATTAAATTTCTATCTAAATGTGAAAGGTTGGTATATATATATATTTTAATTTAAATATGATAATATTTTTAATATTATCAATATTTTTTAATATATTTTTGTTTTTTTAATTTTTAAGTAACAAAAAATACAAGGTAAATGTGGAGATGCAATTTTTTGGTTAAAAATTTAAAGTGGGTAAAGCATTGTAAGTATCTATCGGAAATTTTTTAAATTATAATTTAAAATAAATAGGGTTAAGAGACTGAATGAATTGAATCAACTAAACAATGAGGATATGAATTCATTCAAGCACTGCCAGCCAATCCTATTGGTCTAAATAGAGATATAACAAGTTTTTCTTCTTTGAGGATGCACAAGCAAGCTCGAAAATAGTAGAGGAAAAAAAAAGAATTCTAAGTACGTAAATGAGCAGTCACCCTATTATTACTATTGGCAGAGTGGGTGCCCTAAAGAAGCCACAATTGCCGGTTCTTCACCCTGCCAACCCTTATTCATAAAGGAGAAGATGTGTAGCTAAAAAAACCATGACTTTCATAACTAAGTTATTTCTATGTCTCAAGCATCTAAGAAAAGTTAATTAACTTGTTGACTTTCAACTTATAAGTATCTTTGTCTTAGGTTATGGACAACAATTATTAGCCACAAACTAAAATTAACACTTATGACCTATCTTTTAGCTTAAAAATTATTAATATTCATAATCTTAAAGTAGTTACCCTAAATAATATTATTATAGATGACTACATTAATTTCGGCCAAAAAAATCTACGAAATATCATTTATATCTTTAAAAAAAACTAATACTTTATATTATGACAGAAAAAAAGAAATTAATTATGAAATATTTCTAATATATATAGAATAATAAATGTTCTTTATATAAACACATATTTATAATTACTTTTTAACAAGTGTTGTGTGGTAGCCATACTTTATATTATGACCAAAGAAAAATATTAATAATGTAATATTTTTATATATAATTGGTAATAAATGTTCTCTATATAAACATATTTTATATAATAAAAGTAATTACCTTTTCAATAAGGGTTGCCTCGTAGCCGATACCTGTCGCTTAGCATGTAGCTTTTAATAAGAAAGTTATGACAATGAACAACTATGGTTATTTATATGTATTGTGAAGCTGTTGAAAGTTTTTTAATTGCATGTATGTAGTTGCGTCTTATAGTTGCATTGCTCGAGTTTATGCACTATATGTTTATATAATAAAAATAATTAGCTTTTTAACAATCGTTTTTTTTCTTCTTCTTTTTCTTTCAGTAAAAAAAAAGCTTGTCCTTGATATTCAGAAAGAATCAAAGGATATCTGAGCTATCTACCCAAAGGAGGGTTACATACATATCATTGATCGGAGGGATGATAGCTACATCCGCATCCATCATGAGACCCAAACACAACAATGCAGAGGGGGCAAGAGAATATTCTGCATAACTTTACCCATTAAAAATAAGAATGACCCACATAGCCATGTCTATCGGGAATCCAAAGAGAGTAGAACGGTAGTCTAAAAGGAGCCGCTCCATAACAATCCCCATGGTGCAAAAAAGGTGGAGGACATGCTCCAGCACCAAGCTCAAAAGAACCTGAAACAATCTTGTGTGTTCAAATGACCATCAATGAATTCAGAGTAACATCCCAAACCCGAAGCCAAAGTAAGAGCTTTTTTAGACAGTCGGTCTGCCAGCTGATTGTGTTCCCGATAGACATGGCAAAATGATAACTCAAGGAAGCATGAGTAGCCGATACCTATCGCTTAGCATGTAGCTTTTAATAAGAAAGTTATGATAATGACAAAAATAACTATGGTTATTTGTATGTATTGTGAAGCAATGCTGAATGTTTTTCAATTGCATGTATGTAGTTGTATCTAATCGTTGCATTACTTAGGTTTATGCACTATGTTATAGTTTTATAGTACACTATTGTTGCATTGCTCAATTTTTGTATTATTCTATAGTTTTATAGTACACTAGTTGTAGTAATTAGTTATTTATTTCGATCAATTTTGTCACGTCCCCAACCCTTACTTGACGGAGAGGACGCGACAACATCTATCAACCCGGGCAATCTGGCCCCCATGAAGATAATACATATAAAAAAATGCATTGAACTTGAAGCATATAAATACACAGATGCATAATAAAATGTACATGATATATATAGCGGAAGGAAATCATTCATTCAACATGTTCATGATAATTTCATAATAATTCATAAGCAAATACAGTTGCAGAACTTAAATAAACAAGAATACTTATCTTTAGAGAATCTTGTCCCCCAACCAACTATGTCGCTGCAACGTTCCACCCAACCATAGACTAGTGTGTTCTTTAATCTCTCAGCAACACTGTCACCCCCAAGCTTGGCATGATTTTCCCCAAGGAATAAGGAACACTAGCAGACTTTTCCCATAGCCAAGGATACAATAAAACTCAGTCAAGCCAACACAGTTGGGTTTATCAGACTTACACAGGTAGTGGTTTACAGTTAGCCAAATTCACATGAGACACAGACAATTAGCCAACAGATGGGTTTATCAGGCTACTAGCCAAGCCATCCTTCTAGTTGGGTTTATAAGGCTGAGAAGGAGGTGGAAAGACTTACTGCTAAGCTAGTGAGCTCAACCCCAAAGCTATGAACACCCACACTTAATCTAGCCTGATTTTTCAACAATTACACACCCAACACAAGAATTCATTCCCTTTTCTGCTACACAGTCCCTCAAGCCATGCCTTCCCTTCCAGTGCTATTTAGGGCATGCAAAGAAGAAAACCGGCCTTCTAGATTAGTCTGTGAGGTTCTTTCACACACTAGGTTTATCAAGCAAGTCTAGACTCTTTTTCCATCCCTTCAATCAATTCAAATGCCAAATGTGTATGCACACACAGTGATCTCAGTCCTGGGATCTATTAGAACCTAGTCGACACCAGGGATTACATACACACATAGAAATTTACGAATTTCTGAACATTGTCGGTGCCAGACCAATTGTTGCAAATTACCAAAATGAAAATGTTTGCTGGTTATTCAAAATCAAAGACACAAAATCGAATTATGAGCAATTGTATTCAGGAAAATGACTGTCAAACAGGGGGGAAAACGTGAGAGAGCACAATCCACACAGGGAAAACCCAAAACGTGAAGGATTCAGATCGTTGGACAAGGGAAAACTTCCTGAAAGGTTCAGACTCTGAATCGTTTTTTCTTGCTTGCTGCTGCATGAATGCCCGATTGGGTTTCCAAAAAACGTTTTGTTCAATCCAAATTGTGAGGGAAGGTGAAACGTTGTTGCATGAGGGAAAAGTGGTCGTTTTTGGTGTTTTCTTGGCCAAGAAAATTTAATAACGTTTTTTCTAGAATTGGTGCTCTGGCCAATTCGAATTTATGCACACTCTCCCAATCCCCCACTACCTCATCCTTAGGAAAAATCATGCCCGGGTGTGTGCAAGAAGTTGAGGGACCTTTTAGATGCAATCTCACTTTTTAGGAACACATTCACGTTACATAGAAAAAGAACGCGCTCCTCTTCCATAGCGCTTGGAATAGTAAATCCGAGCCTGACATGTCAGCAGACATGTAGGCTAGGTAACAATAACGCGTGCGCGTTTTGTAAATTTAAAAAAAAAATTAAAAACACACAGTCCCCCACCCGAGAGTCATTTTCACCGAACAGTATCGCGAAAAGGAGCGTGGAAGAGTGCCGAAGGAGCATGGAAGAGTGCCCATTCCTCCATTTGAAGACAAATCCTCTAGTGAATCGTCATATTACCAGGTAATTCATTCACCCATAGCTTTTTTTTTTCAATTAGATACTTAAATTACCATTTTTTATTTGTAAATGCAATAAAAACCATAAAAAAATAAACAACCATCTCATAGCCAAAACACCAACCAACTAAAGATGATGATATGCCAATGCCTTCCCCAATTTAGATGCTATTCTATATCTAATCAAATCAAACTATCTAGTACATTAAAAAAAAATAGAATAGTCAATAACCCAAACAATTACATGACCAAAAGAGCCTACCCTTCAAGAGAAATTCACCAACAAACCAAATATTGCCTAAAAATCTACATCATATGCCATACATTTGAATTAAGGCCTTTAAAATTACAAGCAAGCCAAAATTCCTAGAGATTGTGAAAACCATAACCATTAGAAAAAAAACCACTTTCACTAGAATCTAGGAAGCATAAACAAACATCTTTTCAATATGACTGGAAGCATAAACAAGCATCTTTTCAAAAAGTGATGAAAGAACTCGTACTCGCTATAGAACCATGGACAATTTCATCATGGCATTCCCTATTATTCTGCCCATATAGAAGAAATATGGAATTTTAAAACATTTATTACACACCTAAAAACTTGTGCCAACTGGGGAAATCGTGCCAAAGCTTGTTGTACACTGTACAACTTATGTACACGTTGAACTAACCTCGAAATCCATGCCAAATTAGTCCCAAATAGAAATAGACATGTATGGCCCAACTTGGAAATAATGTATAGGCTATATGGCCCCTGAAACCTCTCTTAAATGCTGTTGTACATACTGATTTTTGATGTTGTATGGACAATACCATAAGTTTAAATAAATATATGTAAGTGAATTTGTCATTAAATTCCTAACTTGAGTTTGATTTAATTCAATTTCAATTTTGAAGAGACGTCATTATATGCCATGTATATGTTTCTAATGATTTGCTTATTGATGTTTTTTTTGCAGGTGCTGCAATGGATCCCAATGCCGCAATTCTCATTGAGCTTGCCCGCTTAAGGGGCATAAGTGATTCTTTTCGTGGCGGCGATGAGATTCGTTGTTCACTTGCATCCACAATGGATGCTATTGTTGATACTATTGCGCAGTCAAGTAATATATTATATGATATCACATCATATAGGGAGAGGAAAAGAAGAGAACAAGAGGA
>LPNX010286718.1:25109-208885 GCA_001517045.1 Pseudotsuga menziesii | reverse complement strand
ACTGATGAAATACTGCATAATCTCACCAATCGTTTCCAGACCCTCGCGCAGAAGATTCGGCCACCCGAGAAGACGCCGAGTGTCCCGGGACGGGCCACTAGCGAGTCTTAGGGGCCTGTTGGGGCGCATACCCCATAAGGGGTAACTCCGCGGTTAATTTATAAGCGGAGCTTTGGGTCAAAATAGTCTTAGGGGTGTCAGGGTAAGTCAAAACCCTCTCTTTTTGTAATAAGCCCATGGTTTAAATCCAGGGTTTAGGGTTTTGTGGGTGCCCATGGTTTAAGACCATGGTTTTTGTAAAGCTGCGCGGTATAAATAAGCGCTTATGGAAAATGGATAGGTTAGGATTTTTGATGTAAGAAAGATAAGGTGAAGTAAGGTTGGTTTTTGGGAAGGAAAGGACAAGTCCCAGCTGTGTGCGTGGACGACCTCTGCAGCTGTGTGCGCAGAGGGTTTTTGTAAGAAAGTAAGAAAGGTCTGCAGCTGTGTGCGCAGAAACCTGCGGCTGTGTGCGCGGCTGTTAAGAGCTGAAGGAATCTGCAGCTGAGTGCGCATATAAACTGTGGTTTTGAGGAAAGAGGAATAAAACGCAGTTTGTGGACGTAGCCCCTACACTGGGGGTGAACCACGTTATATTTGGTGTTGTGGTTCTATTGTGTTGTTCCTGTTTTTGTCATTTTCATGCATTAAACTGAATATATCTGATAATACAAGATCTCTGCTATTACTAAGCTTCGCTGTGAATTCCCTGTAGTGGGTTATGCAAGTTTGGTTTGTTTCTTATGCTATGAAGTTATATGTGAATGAATGATAAGTAGTAAGAAGTTGATTAATAATTGTTTAGAAAGGCTAAGGTACAGTAATACCCCTCTCTGCATGCAGAAACCTGATTCTGCGGCACCCCATTGCTGTTTCGGGTGAGACTGCAACCTGCGCGCAGGTTGTTGCCGAAAGGGCCAACACAGTGGGTCTTTTGTTGGTGCGATGCATAAAGCGTTAACCCGGGTCTGCCCAAGTGCCCAACACTCTGTCTGTGGTATTCTTTCCTAGGTTGAACAGTCTGCTTTGTCTTTACTCCTGTCCCAGAAAAAAAAGCTACTAGATCATACCCTTCTGACCTGGAAGCTTAAAAGTCATACTAAATGGGCTTTTTATGGGGATTCCAACACAAAATTATTTCATGCCTTGGCTTTTGGTAGAAGAAACTAGAATTCTATTTGGTCTCTATTGGATGAGAATGGTAACAGTGTGGAGGATGAGTGTACCCTCAAGGAGATGGGTCAGTGCCATTTTGCCCATATCTTTAGTGATGATAAGTAAACTAGCTTGCTTGATTAGCTGAGGGTTGTCATGCTGTTTCCCAATATGATCACACCAGAGGATTCCCTTGGACTCACACAACCTGTTACTCTTTCAGAAATCGAAGCTGCTTTACACTCCTTTAAAAAGGATAGGAGTCCCGGTCCCAATGGATGGCCTGCAGAATTTTATATTCATTTTTTCGACTTATTGGGAAAAGATCTACTGTCTGCTATAGATTCTACTAGGGTTCTAGGATGTGTCCCATCCTCCCTGAATTCTACTTTCCTAACATTGATCCCTAAGAAGGATAAACCGACATCATTTGCTGATTTCAGGCCAATCTCCTTATGTAATCTGTTTTACAAGTTGATTTCAAAGGTCGTTGCTGTTAGATTGAAACCCCACTTGGACACCCATATCTCCAGTGAATAGTATGGGTTTCTAAAAGATCGCCAGATTTTCAAATCTATTGGAATCCTACAAGAGACTCTCCATACTGTTAAGACCAAGAACATGTGTGCTCTCATTTTGAAATTGGACCTAGTAAAGGCATTCGATAGAGTTAACTGGTCTTCCATCCGACTCATATTAATTCAGATTGGGGTCCCTCTCCTTGGGGTCAACTAGATTATGGCCTGTCTCACTTTAGCAAACTTTGCTATCCTTATCAATGGCACTCCATCAAAGTTCTTCAAAGCTTCTTGGGGTATCAGATATGGCTGTCCCTTACCTCCCTTGCTTTTCATTTTAATTATTGAAGGGATCAGCCTACTTATTGCAGATGCAAGGGAACATGGACTCATTAAGGGTATCAAAATATCTTCTTCACTTGCCTTAACACATCTTCTCTTTGTGGATGATGTTATCCTACTGGGCATTGGTACTCTATCTGAATGGATGGCATTTGAAGTTATCTTGAGTACATTCTGCAAAGCATCCGACATATGTATTAGTGTGGATAAATCATGCTTTCTCTTCAACAATATGGATGTGGACATTGGTATGGACATTGCTCGGATTTTGCCTCACAAAATGGAACCAATCTCTATTGGTTTTAAATACCTTGGCTATCAACTCAAGCCTCTGGGATATAAAACCACTGATTGGTATTGGCTGATTCAGAAATTTGAGAATAGGATACTTCATTAGTCACACACATTACTCTCTCTTGGTGGCCATCTGATTCTGGTACAGGCAGTGCTAACTAGTATTCCTGTCTACTGGTTTGGTCTTGCCCCCATTCCTATTTCGATTATAAATAAGCTCAGAAGTATTGCTTTTGATTTCTTATGGGGCTCTTCAGACACAAAACATAGGTATCATCTGTCTAATTGGCAGCTCCGTTCATGGACAAAAAAGAATGGGGGATGGGGTATCAAGAATTTGCATTGGTTTAGCATTGCCTTAAGACTTAAAATTTTTGGATGGTACTTCAGGGTCATGGTTTATGGCATTAGGTTATTATGAAAAAATATCTAAAGAATTCCACGGTTGTGGAATGGCTCCAAGGCAAGAACTTTTCTTTTCGTTGTGTCTCGATTATCTGGAGGGGTTTTCTACAAACGCTTCCTTGGTCGGGTCATGATCTTTCTTGGCAGGTAGGCAATGGAGAAAACATACTGCTTGGCATCGATCCCATAATGGGTGCATCATATTCTGGATCTATGCCTTCGAGGTTGCTTGATTTTTTAGATGATATGGAGATTAATACTCTTGCTCGAGCACGTAATACCCTTCCTGGGTCTTCCCATTACTGGTATAATGCAGAGGATCTTTGTATTTCTCGCACATGGAAATAAGCCTGGGACTCCTTTACGAATGCTTTGGATTTGGGTGGTATTCATCTCTACACTAGAGCTGACTCTCTTATTTGAGATTTCAATAAACATAATGGCTCTATCACTGCTAATTTGGTATACGATCCATTGTTCTTTCATCGAACCCTCCGATGGGCAGCAGACTACTCGACCTTATCTGGAACGGCACAATGCCCAGAAAGATTTGTTGTTTTATATGGCTGGCATTAATGAACAAATCGCTCACCTGGGATAATCTATAGAAGAGGGGGTGGACCGGGCTGAGTATTTGCTTTCTCTGTTATGCAAATGATGAAAATATCCAGCATTTATTCTTTCACTGTCAGATATGGAAGAATGTGCTCCATCTTTTATGTGATCAGCACCATATTACACCCCTTGTTCAGTTTGATAATCTCTGGGATTTTTTAGATTCATGGACTGACATATTTTCGGAGCACACAGTTGGTTGTCACCTTCCCTTCTTCATCATGTGGATCGTATGGAAAGCTAGGAATCTCTGTATTTTTTAAGGGAAGAAGGTGTCCATCCTCAGTATTATTCAATAGTTTGGGTACCTCTCACAGATGTATGGTCCACCAGTTAAGAAGAGGAAACAAACTAGAGTATTGGGTCTTGGTCCTAATCTAGTATATCCTTGTGGTTTTTTCGATGGAGCATCAACAAATTATATTGGAGGAGTCGGTATCTACTTTTACTTGAATGAGACACACTCTTTTGAATTTTCTATGGGGACGGGACAGTGCACCAATACCAAAGCAGACCTGATTGAACTTTGGGCCCTTCTGCTTATTACCCAAATGATGGGGATTCCCAACCTCATGGTTTTTGGTGACTCATCAGTCATCATAAACTAGGAAAAGGGTAATGCTGCCCTCTCTCCTCCTGAGCTACACTACTGGTGTAGGGAAACGAGAAAGCTCTTTTCAAACTTTCTAGAACTGTCATTTAGTCATATCTACCGTGAACATAATCAACATGTAGACTGAATATCTAAATATGCTCTTTCTTTGGCTCTGGGATTGTGCACTTTCTCTGAATTTTTTGATGGTCTTTTGATCACTCAGAATACTCTCAAGCTCATATGAGCTGGTGCTTGGAGCATGTACTCCATTTTTTTCATATTGCACCTTGTATTGTTTTAGTTTGGAGTTGGCTCCTTTAGATTGCAGCTTTACTGCTCTTTTTGTACACAGTAGATATGGGTTAGAATGGATAGTATATATTACCGATCAGTATCTTTCTATGGCTTAGCACTGATCCCTCTCCCTTACAAAACCATTGAGATGTGTCTCTTCTCGAAGTCAGGAAATAGATCTCCTCTTATGTACCGTTCTAAGAATGTAGCCCATTTATTGGGTGGGCCCAGTAGATGCCCTTTGATTCAATATGAATAACAAGGACATGCTTTTTTCTTTCTAAAAAAAAGGTTATGAAAAATCACGTGACAAAATTAATGGTTAAGTCTAGAAGGTGGATGATGGTTAAAAAATTACATGAAACATTAAATAAAATGACAAATGGTGTCGTTGAATATTATGTTGATGGGATTTATTTTCTTTAATTTTTTATTTCATTGCGACCTAGAATAACATATAATTAGTCATGCCATAATTATATCACACATCTTAATAATAATAATTCAAAAACTTGTTTTTATTAAAACTTTGATAAATAAGTTTGATCTTGAAAATTTCAAAAATAATTGTTTTTATTAAAACTTTTGTTATAGCTGATTTTACCACACATGGTAAATCACATATATATGGCCTTCCTTGTCCCTCTGTAGATTCTTTGGACCCCGTGGACTATTTTTGTACCTTTGATGTTTCCAAGATCATCCCTAAAAACACCTTTTATTTGCTGTACATGAATTTTAATCTCTTTTTCGCATATACATGCAGATATTACCCTTAAACCCACGTACATTGGGATGTGTGCAAAAGACCAAATATTTTTGGAGTTTTCCTTGATGTGGATCTGAGTCACTTATCTCTTGGCCTTACATATGCCTCGAGATCACTCGGATTTGACCTTCCATTACCCCATTGAAGCACTATATAAGGAACCCTTTCGATACATTGAAGGGAGAGGAATCGAAGAGAAAGAAAACTATAGTCCATTGTTGCCATAGCTTGCTTATACTTGAGTCTGCATCCCTTTGTCCCTTGGAGCACTTTGTGATCTTTTGAAGCTTTCCCTTGCTTGTGAGCTTGCTATCGAGAGATGGATGATTGAATTGGTGAAGGCCCAGGTGGAGGACTCCTTTTCTTCTGTTCGCAGATGTGCTGACAGAGGTTGTCACTCATGTAATCTTTGATTTATATTAATAGAAATATATTTTCCTGTCCAATGATGTGCATTTAAATGAATATTGAATCCATGGATGATTTTAATTGCTTCTACATTATTGATTATATATGCTAGAGTAGGTCTAACACCATTATATAGCATGATTTTATTATTTGTTGTTGTTGAGAGAGCAAATTGCTAACACAAGTGAGATTGGAAAAAGCTCAATGGGGATCTACATCAATCGTCCAGAATAAGGTATGTTTCGAGATCCTTTAGTGTTAGATTTTTGATTTATCTTGCATATTGGGAAGGGATTGATTTTTACAGCTTCTCTGTCTGTTGTGGTACACCCCAAGCCATAGGAAGTTTTCTCCGTAACAGAATTGGCGACCATATTGGGGAGGTTCCTAGTCATTTCCTTTGGGGATTTTTTTTGGCATTCAATGTGCTTGAATTGATATGATTTATTTGTTTTTGAGTTGGGTCTAGGGGCATGTTTTCCCAGTAGTGTCTTACAGGAATAAATTTTGTCTCAGCTTTTCTGTTTGCCTTCTTTTTAACTCTTTTTCTCCTTTACGCGGGTTTTTCTTTCACAGTCACGTGTACACGTGGGTTTTCCCTGAATAGTCGCGTATATACATGAATTTACTGAGAACAGTCGTGTATATCCTGATTTTTGGCCTTTTGGGAAGATTAAGTGTTGCTGGGTGAGTTTGGATGATTGCTAAATCTTCTTGGATGCTTCTAGAGTCTTTATACATCCCTGTTTCTGACTAGAGACACCTTGTTAGTTTAAATTTTTGAAAATGTTCTTGTCATTTCATTTTCTATTTTTTGTTTTGGGATTAGTGCATTAGGTATCTTTTAACTTGGTGCTTTGCTTGATGGTTGTCTGTTAGTGCTTGCAGAGTCTGAGGGTTGTAGAGTTATACTTTTGCTTTTTTATCTCATTTAATTCAAAAATACAAAAACATTTTATTTTTGCATCATTATGCATTGTTTTCATTTTGTATTAGCATGGTACTTGCATTATGTTTTCTTGGAGAATATTAGTCAGATTTTCATATAGGAATGATTGCATATTCATTTGAAGGAAAATTTTGCACTTCACGTAGTAGCATACCCTGTTCTTCATTTGACATAGTGCATTTGCATTGATTGTTAGGTGTGCATTTTAATTCTTGTTGCGTCATAACATCATTAGTTGCACAACCATTTTTCCTTTGAGTAATAATCCAATTAAAATCAATGCATAATAAAATGAATTACACTCTTTTCTTTTATAGGGTGCACCAACAAGACTAGGTTTTAGGGTCTTGGAATAGTTCATTGTGAGTAAATTCTACAAGACCACTAAACAAAATATTTATGTGTCTGTCCAGTTGAGAGTGTGAAATTCCTTTATATAATTAGTGTTCTCAGGATCCTCCTCTTACAAGGGATTTAAGCATGAGGCAATGCCAGTGGTTATGATTGGGATGACCCCTGGTTGTAATTGAGTAGCATCGAAGATATTTCCAGGATTGTATTAGTATATGGGGGCTCTTTCGAGAGTTTCGAGCTTTGCTACCCTGCCCATACGATCAATTCTGCCTATGACTATCCGCCTAAGTATTTATTATATTGAGGTGACCTTAGTTTCCTTACCTAGGTTATCGAGGGGGTACTTCACAGAGCTTATTCTGTAGGTGTCCTGGCTAGATAGGGGTTGGAAAGCACAGTCGCTATATGCATTGAATATGAGGGCCACTATAATTGGTTATGAACCTCCTCTTATTGTGTATGGGAGTCTCAAGCCTCTCCTAGGAGAGACATACTTGCTTCATTTGGGAGCTCACATATCCTACCCTTGTTTGCTTGCGATTTGGCTTTACATTTTTTGAGTGATTGTGGATTCGGGTCTGGCACCCTCCATTCTCTCCATTTAGTAGGACTTCCGCCTTCCATGTCTCCTCTTGCTTTGGGAGAGGAAGCTAGACAGTCTGGGTGGACTACTTCTCACTTTGATTCACACACCATGGGAGATCATGAGGATGAGATTCTAGAGATGTCCTCTCCACCTCAGGAGGTAGGGGAGGAAGATCCTACTAGCACATATGATCCATCATATGAACAAACGTCACAATTTGGTCATGATCCTTCATTCATAGGTCATCAGTATTGGTTTCCAGGTGATGAGACTCATTATGAACCCATAAACACTAGTCATGTTCATTATGACATGCCTGATATCACAACATGCGATCCGACACATCATGTTGAGTCAGAAATTTATCCTAGCACTATGCCTGGGGGCACTCCTATTCATTTCCATGTGGATATATTTGGGAGCACTAGTCACATTACACCTTCCATCCCTATGGTGGAAACATCCTCACATGTCCATCCTAGACCTAGTGTTAGTAATCCTAGGCAGATACCAGAACTGAGACAAGTGAACATTGGGAACACCACTTACATTCCTTCACATGTCCTTTCATCCTTAAACCCTACTCCTTCGAATGCATTTTTTATGACCCTTCCTCCCCATAATTCACGTGGTCCTTCGGGTCAAAATATTGCTACTACTCATGTTCGTGCTACGACTGCTCACACGATAGTATCTCAAAATCAAGCACCTCCTATTATGTCGGAAGGTCATATCCCTGTTTCTAGATTGTCTCATGTTCCATCTCATGGAGATCCCCATATCCCTAATTACAGACCTTCTCATGGGACATCCCATGGAACACCTTATGGAGCTTCTCATGGATAGTCTTATGGACCGCAGTATGGACAGAACTATCAACCCTATGGGTGCGGGTATCAACAACCCTCTTACTCTTCCAATTATGGATTTGTAGCACCTCATAATCAAGGTACCCCACATCAAAATGCTTCCATGCAACCCTATACGGGTCAAATGGGAGGAGGTTATTATGGCCAAGGCCATGGTATTTATAGCAACCAACCTTACATGAACCAGAACTATCAAGGATTGTGGCATAGACCAGCTCAACCTAGGATCCCTTTCCTCGCGACATTAAACTTACCTGACTTGTCGAGACTAATGAATGATTTGGTATCTCATGACCCAGCTAGGCCGACTGTCTCTAACAAGCTTCCTTCGGACATTCCCAAGTTCGAGGGTAAGGTTGGAGAAGATCCTAGTGAGCAGGTCACCAATTTTCACCTTTGGTGCTCATCCAATTCCTTACATGATGATTCAATCCATTTGAGGCTATTTCAATGCATCCTCATGAGGCCTTCGGTGAAATGGTATATAGAGTTACCGAGGGGGGCATACGCTTTATTTGATGACCTTGCCATGAATTTCCTCAACCACTTCCAGCGACCCGTATGTTACGATGTCGGTACTGAACTCTTGTCGACCTTCCAACAAGATAAAGCCACACACATTTCAGATTACATTCAAGAGTGGCATAGATGGAAGTGGTTGATTAAAGCCTTTATACCACCAAAATTTCTCCTTGAATGGTTTCTCAAATCATTGTTACCTTACATCGCAAAGGATGTTTCTACATTCAGAGTTCAAAACGAGGAACAAGCAATCTTTAGGGCACAAGAGTTGGATTTGATCTACGTTCAATTCGGACTTTTGCATGAGATTATACCTAATGCTCCACGATCTAGTTTCGATCCCAAGATCAAGCCTAGACCACATGCTGATGGCATTGTGGGATCTACAAGTACCAAACCTATGGATTTGGTCGTGAAACAAGTGAGCCAATTGTCTATTAACCAATCCACATTGGGACCAGCCATGGCTTCATCTCAACCTACCCAATCCACATTGGGACCAGCCATGGCTTCATCTCAACCTACCCAATCAACGAGTGTACTTTTCGTGCAATCATCGGACCCGAAGGGTAACCAGGAGCCTGGAAGGATTAAGAAAAAAGGGAAAAATAACTGTAAGGGTTGGAATAAGAACGAAAATGATAATAAAAATGAAAAGAACGCTCGTAATGTTGGGGGGGACAAGCAAACTAAAGGTAAGGTGAAGTTTCCTTGTAATTTGTGTAAGGACAACGATCTCACTTACTTGTGCCCTCGTATGGAAGATGCCTCGAGGTTCATAGCATAGGGTCCAGCTATGTTAACGAATCCTTTACCCAACAATCAAAATATGAACTCGAGAACCATTGATACTAATTGTGCATCAGGTGGAAATCAAAATCCTCTAGAATCCAATAGTGGTCATGGATGCATCAACATGATGAGTGCTGCTAAGGTTGTGACTCGTACAAAAGATTATGGTTTGTCACAACCGGACCTTGGGAAAGAACCCTCTCCACCTGAGAACCCTTTACGTATCGAAAAACCTACGGATAAAACTGAAGCTCCACCTTGCATTCCTAAGGGAGTCCTAAAGTGTTCAGGGCATAATATTAATGCCTGAGCTGCCCATAACTATTCAGTTATCGAGGATTTGAGCCAGACTCCTTGTGTGATGTCCGCACTTGAAGTGCTTCAGAATTGTCCTCCACAAAGGATCGATTTGTTGTCCACTCTTGGGGTTAGTGACGATATCTCTTCTTCCATTATAAAATTTGAAACCATGGGAGTACAACCTCTCTTGCCTTACTACGTGTCTCTTTTGATTCATGTAGAGTGTCTTAATAAGACTGTCAAATGCACTGTCATTAATGAAGGCGTTGCTGCTTCTATTATGCCTTTGTCATGTTGGAATGGATTAGGTTCTATTGAGTTGTCTCAATCCGATACCATGTTAATAAATTTCGATGGTAGATCATTTCGGTAGCACGAAATTATTCCTTCTCTAAAAGTCCAATTGAGAGGGAAGACCATTGCGATTGAGGTCGAGGTGGTTGATGCGCCCCTTGAATATAATATTTTATTGAGTCAGAATTGGATGTATAGTATGCAAGCTATAGCTTCCTCCCTATTTTGAGTGATATGCTTTCCATTTAATGGGAATTTTTTTACGATTGATTAGACGTCATTCCAAAATTTGTGTGTCAATGCATCATTGGGAGCTTCTATCCCGATTATTGATCACTCTTAGCCGAAAACTAGGAGCGTGGGAGTGGGTATGTATCCTTCTCTTATGGGAACCTTTAGTTGTCCTATGCCCATGCTTATGATTGGGTCTAGTTTTGGTGGGGCTTTGTCATTGATGAATTTGGTGTCTTTTCACACTACCCATATGGAGGACCCTTGGATCCTTCCTTCATCGATTTCTTCAGTCGGACCTATTGAAGCGGATGTGTCGTTGTGTGCAACGATGATAGCATATCAAGCGATTCTTGATCAAGTTGCAGAGCCTAGTCCTTCCTCTTCACGGATGGAGGAGGAGGACCCATATGTGCTGCCTGCATGGGAATTTGAGTCATCTCATGCACATGATTGCCTTTATGATGTTTTTTTGTTGTGTGAAGCCATTATTGAGGCCATGTCTCCAGTTGAGCCACCTTGGGAAGAGTTTTATCATCGATCATATTTTCTTCCTGAACTTGACTGTGTGGAGTGTGATGACTTTAGGGAGATTCTTAGTGAGAATATTGGTAGGCTCGTGGTTCCATTTAGCTCTCCTGGTTAGATGGATGATGGGAACATGGAAAATTTATCACCAACTATTCCTATCAATATTTATCGTGATCCTGGCAAGGTTGAGAATGTCTACATTGGGGAGGAGTGTTCCCCCGGTGAGATCAAGGAGTATACCATGCCGTCTAAAGAGTTCCATGACATATTTGTGTGGTTGTATGATGAGATCCCAGGTATCAACCCTTGTATTTTCAAACATGAGATCAAACCTATTTGGATGCGAAACCGGTTCGACAATGTTTGCGTGCAGTGAATCCTAGAAAAGCACCCACCATTAGGGCAGAGATAGAAAAACTTTTGAAAGTTGGTTTTATCTATCATGTTCCCTTAATGGAGTGGGTTTCAAATCTCATTACAGTAGATAAGAAGCAGGGAGCAATCCGTATATGCACTGATTTCCATGACTTAAATTGCGCATGTCCTAAGGATAATTTCCCCACACCATTTATTGATCAGATTTTAGATGAGTGTGCCGGGAGTGAGGTATTTTCCTTTATGGACAATTTTTTTAGATATAATTAGATTCATATTAATCCCGAGGATCAACATAAGACCGCATTTATTTTTCTTTGGGGTAATTTTGCATATCGAAGATGCCTTTCGGCCTTAAAAATTTTGGAGCTACATTTCAGCGGGCTATGACCTTAATTTTTCACAATCTCAAAATGATTATCAAAGTGTATTTGGATGATCTCACTACTCACTCTCATCTGAGGGTGCATCATCCATATCATTTGAGATTAGTATTCGAAAGATGCCTTCATTACCAGGTTCATTTAAATCCTCATAAGTGCATCTTTTGCGTGACTATTGGTCGCTTGCTAGGATTCATCGTGTCCAAGGAGGGTATAAGAGTCGATCCCTTAAAGGTTGAGGAAATACTTCAATTGTCTCCCCCATGTAATATTAGACATATTCAGTGTTTGCAAGGCATGGAAAACTTCTTGCGGAGATTTGTAGTTAATTTTTTCAATTTGACTAAAGGATTTATGCATCTTTTGAAGAAGGACACTCCTTTTTACTAGGATGAATGAGCCCAAGAGTCCTTTGATTCTCTTAAGCGAGCCTTAGCAATGGGTCCTGTGCTTAGTTCACTTGACTATAGCTGTGATTTCTATATTTATGTAGCCGCGTCCATGGAGATGATTGGTATGGTTTTGGTTTAGGAGGATGAGGAGCTCCCTGAGCATGTCATATATTATTTGATCTAAAACCTTATAGATGTAGAACTCTGTTATTCCCATGTGGAGAAGCTTGGCTTAGCCACTATTCATGCGGTCCAAAATTTGAGGCATTATATTATTCTTCACCAAACTTTGGTCATAGCTCATATCAATCCATTTTAGTTCGTCCTCACTAGAAGGATGATTGGGAGAAAATACAATAAATGGATTGTCATTTTGCAAGAGTTTGATCTCGAGTTCGTTTGGGCGAAATCGAAGAAATATTTGATCTTTACGGAGCTCATATCCAATTTTCCAAGTTTGGAGGAGGAGGAAGTTTATGAAGATACGTTTGTTGATGAACATATTTTCCTTATCTCAACCTTGGACTTGTGGTACGGGGATATCATTGTATATTTGCAGACATTGAAGGTCCCTACTCACCTTTCACAGGATGAGTGATGACGATTACATCATGTAGCTAAGAACTACCTTATAGTGGATAACACTTTGTATAGTTGTTGGGTAAATTCCATTCTGCGTTGTTGTTTAACTCATGATGAGGTTGAGGTTGTGATGAATGATTGCCATGGAGGGGCGTGTGGTGGTCATTTATCTGGGATTTCTACAGCCCAAAAAATCTTGAGAGTAGGATATTTTTGGCCATCCATCTTAAAATATTGTGTTAATGTGGTCAAGGAGTGCCACCCTTTCTAGGTATTTACACGCAATATGTGCTCGCATCCAGCCCCGTTACATCCTATTGTCACCGTCGGTCCCTTCACCAAGTGGGGGCTTGACTTTATGGATTGCAACCTAGCTTTGGATGCGGGGCATCATCACATTATAGTGGCTGTCGATTATTTCATGAAATGGGTAGAGGCTATTCCCACAACTAAATTTGACGGTGAGACAGCCGCACATTTCATGTTCAACCAGATTATCACCCAGTTTGGTATTCTGAAATAGCTTGTCTCTGACCATGGTAGGAAATTTCAGAATAAAATGATGAAAGAGTTGGCTTCCAAGTTAGGGTATAAGCAAGAACATTCATCTTCTTATTACCCTTAGGCAAATGGACAAGTGGAAGTAGTGAATAAATCACTTAAGTCTATTCTCCAGTGAGCCATCACACGAAGCAAGACCAATTGGCATATTATGTTGTATCCTTCTTTGTGGGCCTATAGAACTGTAGTTAAGACTGTCACCGGTTTCTCTCCATATTAGCTTGTGCATGGGGTGGAGTCAGTTTTATTGGTTGAATGCGAAATCCCTTCTCTGAAGCTAGCTGTAGAGATTTTACTGGACACTTTTGAATTGGAATAACATTTGGTCCACTTCGAGCAGCTTGATGAGAAGTTTCGAGATGCCTTAGTGGCTCTAGAGGTTAACAAACATCGTGTCAAGGTCTAGTATGATAAGTCTGTTTGTCCAAGGAGGTTTATTGAAGGTGACTTGGTCCTTTTGTGGGATCAAGATAAATAACCCTTGGGGGCAGGGAAATTTAATCACATGTGGCATGGTCCTTATGTGGTTAAACGGGTCTTAGAGAAAGGCGCTTATGAGCTGGTTGATTATGAAGGGACAACCTTGGAGGAGCCTAGAAATGGGCTCTATCTCAAAAAATACTATGCATGATCTTCAGCCAGGGTTGATTGTTGTATATTATTGTACAGTTTTTGAATTGGATAGTTAGGTTTTCTTATGGTGATCAGGTTTTTTGATTAGCTTTCGTTTCTTATCCCATATGTTGATGGAGTCTTCTGTTTACATAGGATTTGCTGATGGTGCTAGCTGCCACACTCAAAACTCAGCTTCGACTACTTGGGTGATTTATTTTCCTATGGGTCAAGTATTGTCTTTAGGAGGCGTATGTTTACGGCCTTCTTCGAACAATGTTGCTGAATATAGTGCTATTATTGAGTTATTGCGTGATTCCATTTCACATGGTATTCTCTCTCTTGAGGTACGTCTTGATTCACAGTTAGTGGTTTCATAGCTTAATGGATTTTATTGTATTAGGGATCCAAAATTATTACGAAGATTCTTACGTATGAGATTGCTAGAATGACAATTTGAGAATATAACATACATTCATGTTTCAATCNGCTAACTATGTGTTAGATTGGCATTTGTTTCATAGACCATAAGCATATCACAAACATACATTTTACACACATGTAAATATAAATAAAATCGATTATCATAAAAGTTTTTCATTAATATCCAAAAAGTGACGTCATAATGCATAAGTGTCATATACAAAATTGGGGCTTCCGAGCCACCAAAATATAATACACGGTCATACAAAAATGAACACACTCAGGTCTTTAAGCCTGAGGAGGAGGGGGGTTCTGATCATGATATAGCACTATGACTCTATCTAGCCATCGAAAGAGTCGAACCCATGCTCATGGTACAACAACCACTTGATGTTGCATGGCCTCAGGAAAGTCCTCAACTTGCGCCATGGGTACCTTGTGTGTCAAGCATACGAAGTTCGTGTGAATTCTTTGGAGCATCCGCTCTGCATCCACACCCATGATATTGCCTTCTGGCTGCCATGGTCCTACATCTTCACACACATGACAGATTTTCACTATGTGTTGTCACACCAAAAATATGTCTTTTGAGTCAATATATCAAAACCCACAAAAAAAATTGAATAATTCAAAAAAATTAAAAAGTGGGTTTGGGATTTGTTACCTATGTCGCCATAAGCTGCTCCTGGTGGCAGCAGCATATCCGGATATCCATAGAATTCTATCCCTGCATAGGTGTAGTCATCTATAGTGATGATATGTCTTCACCACCATGTAAAGAAGTCTGCTGGGTAGGGGTTAGCCACCCTACCTCCGCCCAGTCTATGCATAACATTTTCCCAACATCATTGGGATGGATCTTGAAATCCGTGTGGAACAATGTCCACTCTAGGGCTTAGCTCTGATACCCACTCAAATAAGAATGTGCTCAGTATGGTGCTGAACCGAAAGTTTCGCACCCTGCCCATTTTGCAGTCACTGAGCTGCTGTTTCATGTTGCTCAACAACATCATGCTCTAGTCATACACTGTAGGTCTCATACACTCCACTACATAGAACATCATTGGCCGTGAGGCCTGGTGGAGTGAAGCTAGCCCTGCAATCTTGCCTAATGCCAATAGTATGGCCTTCAGTCCCAGAATTTGTATAGATTTTGTCGGGATTTGACTCCCAACCTTTTTCATCTCCTAAAAGTAGTACACAACAATGTACTCGTCAATAGTCAACCCACCTCCTAGCCCACGATATCAGAGATTCACCATCTCTCCTCATTAAGACAAACCAGTGATAAAGTATATGTCCTCAACCTCAATGTTGAGCGACATCTCCTCAATCTAAAATGTCTTAGATTTTGGATCCCAGTAATCCACTAGTAGCTGGAGTAGTCTTGGTTTGTCTCTCAGGCTGCCAAGACACCAAAACTTGTATAGACCAAATGCCCGTAATGCTTGTTGGGCCATAAGATCACCTTGCACAGCCTCCTCCACATCACCATGCTCTCTTTCCCTCCACTCTAACACCATCCTACCCAAAAAACCAAAAGTTTGATTAGTTATTGCCTTTGAAAACCTTGTTTGCAGCCCTATACGTGATTGTTCTCAAAACAACTGTGTATGTACACTGGTTTGGGTGCTTTTTTCACGTATGGCGAGCCCTATACGCAGAAAAAACCCCGATTTCCACATGGGCCAAAACGCACAATTATGGATGGCTTAAAAAATTAATTGGACCATGAAATTTCAAAAAAATTGCATGAAATAGGAAGAGGAGGGCATGAGAATCTACTTGGATCAAACGGGGAGAGATTCCGCCAGACGATGCTCTCGGAATTCGTTTTGGAAGTTCTGAGCTCAAATACACTATGTTGGGTAAAAGTTTCAAATGATATGAAATTTTTTAAATTTTTTACTATTTATAGAAAATGTTTGAAAGTTTTACCCACTTTCTATAGTTTTTGACCATTTTGGACTATTTGAACTAATTTGATGATGTAGGAGTTTGTTTTGAGTGTGGTTTGACTGTGGATTTGATCCGTTCATGCCTACTACAAATATGATGTCTAAATTGGCATATAGGTTAGGTTCGCATCCATTTCCATTTTGCATGACCTTATGACCATTTCATTTTAACCTTAGGTATGAACCCATTCCATCTTGTCACAAAACCTTCTTACTGCTTCTAGAAGTGACATGCTGTGAATGGTAGAGGTTTACCATACATGGGTACCCTAGTTAGATCCTATTTTGTATTTGGTTCCCATGCTAAAAATTTTCCTTTAGGGTGTAGGAGTCCTTTGTATAGTACTGCCATGACTTTGAGCAAGAGCTTCATACTCCTCTTGACCTTTATGTTGGCCTTTTCTCTGGGGCTCCCTTATATATGTCAAGTTGTAATTGAATTATCATGAGTTTTGCTAGCCTTATTGAGCCTTATGCTGGCTTCCCTGACTTTGATTATAAGCCATATAGCCCAATCTTGTCTCATGTCTAGCCAAGCGGAGCCGTTTTATATATCTTTTGTAGCTTGATTCCCCATTTTTTATGAGGAGGGGACTTTCCCCCGAGTGTTGTTGTCCTGCACATGTTTCCTTACACTGAGCATAGGTATGTTCCACTACTTGGAGCTAGTTTGTTTTCCCTTTGACACTTGTCTCCTCCTAGATTTGTAACTATAAAGCATTTTTATTCTTTTTCAAGGTTTTCAAAATATCTGAAAAAGTCCAAAAAATTCAAAAAACCAAAAAGCCAGACAGGAAAAGATGTTATCTTTGGCAGCAGTTGAGTCATTTCACCTTTGAACATAGCACTGTATATCACATCCATTGGTTGTGTTAGTAGTTTTACTTTAGGAGCTGTACTCATATCTCTGATTTTACCTCCACCGAATGGTTAAGCTTCCAGTCCTTATGGAGCCTCTTTCGATGCCTCATGTGTCGCAGAGGTGTCCCAATTTTGTATATTGAGTCTATGCTACCTAAATTTTAGTCACCATTTTCCTTTATGCTCTTGTTTGAAGGAATTTTAAGCCTGAGTCGACCATTCCTCAGTTCTCTTGACTTTGCATGTCGGCCATTCCCGATACTATTACTGGTTCGTGCACATCTTGTTCAAGTCCTTCCACATTATACAGCGTTGCTGAGTACCTTGTTTTACTTGATGGGGGATGCCTTAATTCCCTCCTTCCAGTGGATTCCATCCCATCAAATTCAGATCATTTATTCAGGGATAGGAGTCTAGAGTCATTTGAGTGCCTTGAGACTTACAGTCATCAGTGGTAGGTTCTATTGCCATCAATAGTTTTGGGAATACATCAATGTCCCCTGATTGATGGATCCTTTCAAGTGTTCAACCTCAAAACATTTATTCACACTTTTTAGATTGCACTCTAGTACCTTTATTCCCATTTTCATTATCGGTGGGCGATCTCGCGTCTGTTAAAGGTATACATCAATTACCAGTAATCAGATGATGGAGTACTGTGTTTGACCTTGACACATTTATTCACATAGTAGGACATGTACTCATAATGGTTGGTGTAGAAGACTTTCCATATTGGTGGCATTTCTTATATGCTACCTCCTTGATTGTGCCAGTGTTCATGAGATTTCAGCTCTTGTGACTTGATTCCAGTGTATGTCATATATCTTCAGCCATTATGGAGATCTTGATCCATGGGATATCTTCAGCTTTCATGGAGATCTTGGTCCTTTGTATATCTTCATCATAGAGATTCTGATCTATTATATATTATACATGGTGATGACCACACATGTCATAGTTTGTATATCATGCCTATTCATGGCCATTGTACTCTCATGTATCCAGGACTGCTATATGTATTTGCAGTCATGTGCAGAGTTTGATTATTGTACTATACTGTTGGATGGATGGTTCTTCCACCTGGTTCTTCATCACCCCACTTCTGGGATGGAGTTATAATGTATTTCAGCCATTGTATTGCCCCTTTGACCTCACACATTAGGGGGCATCTGTTATAGCTGATTTTACCACACATGGTAGATCACATATATATGGCTTTCCCTATCCCTCTGCAAAATATTTAGACCCCATGGACTATTTTTGTACCTTTTATGTTTCCAATATCATCCCTAAAAACACCTGTTATTTTTTGTACGTGACTTTTAATCCCTTTTCCGTGTATACACGTGGATATTACCCTTAAACCTATGTACATCGGAATGTCTGCAAAAGGCCAAATATTTTTGGAGTTTTCCTTGATGTGGATCCGAGTCACTTGTCTCTTGGCCTTCCATATGCATTGAGATTGCTTGGATTTGACCTTCCATTATGTAATGTCCCTTTTTTTGGAATTTTATTAAAATGCTCAATTTTCCAACTTTTTCACAATTTTTGGCTCTTGACTAGTTTTAGTGTCTTGGTCTCCAAATCAGCCCAATTGCTCCCAAATATTTAGAGAAGGTGTATGAATGATATAATAAATAAATTATTATTTTCATGATGTTTTGTGACCTCACACTTACTTCTGCAAACTTTTTTAATGTTCTGTTCAAAGTAGGAGTCTTTACTAGCAAATTGGGGTTCCATTTCCCCCTAGGTAATTGCCAGAAATGGCTTCACAAATGGTCCCAAAGTCACTTGAATTTCTGAAAAGATTCTGGGTATGTGTAAGGTACCTTTTCAAAGTCTCATATGCATCATATTTCAGTTTATACAGGCATTTATGACTCTTTCCAAAACAACTCCCAAGCCACAATTTCGACCCTTGGGGAAAATGCACCAAATCTTCTCCCACTGCAATAAAAATGAGTAAAATGGATTCCAATGCTTAAGTACTAAAAATTATACTTTAAATAAACATTAATTACACTCCATCCATCATAAATGTACCATATATACATTCCTCCATTCGAAATTATAAGCATTACCATGGCATATATCAAAATAGAGTGGAAATGGTCATTGTTTGCTCATTAAAAGTCATTTTGACATACAACTCTTGGGGATTTTGACTTGAAAATTTCTGATAATGAATAAAAGATAATATTTAACTGATTCCAATTATAAATGGACAATGAAAGGCTCTCCCAATTTGAAATAATCAGCATTACAATGGTTCACAACAAGAAAGTGGGGAAATGACACTATTTCTTCATTATTCAACATTTTTACATTAATTATTTTTGGTATTTCGACCTGAGAATATTATTAAAGTGAAATATAGAGCATATGAATCATAAAATAAGATCATTTTCATTATAATATTCCCTAAAGATATCAATAGCTCACCCAAAGCGCAATCACTCCATTGGCATGAATATGGTGTGAAAACTCGAAATAGTTGAGAGAGAGTGCTGCAATAGAATAATCCACATGATTTCCTGTAGCTTACAACTACAAATAAGACTCCATTAAATCTCCATGAAATACTTTATTTGCCTCTCCAAACATCAACTAGGATGGGAATCTCTCACCCCCGAAATTGGCTAAGGCATTAACTAGTCATCCACTAGCTCTCTCTCTTCACAATAACAAATTTCACAAATGATCAAAAGGTTCTTCGCATCACTGATCCTTGTAATTTATAAAAATTATTGGTCTTATAAGGTTCCAAATCCATCCATAAAGCAAAGCCAATTTGAATTGTTGTGGCTTCTCATGCTATGCCATGTGGCCTCTCTCTTCACCTTCCCTCTTCTCCCAAATTTGAGTAGGAGCCTCTTGGCCTTCTCCAACTCCCAAATTTGACCTCCAAGATGATATATTCATGCCTGACATGTCACTATGTCATTATTTCAGCATTCATATCTGACTTGTGTCATAACTGTCATAGAATCTCCATCATTGGTGTCATAGATGTCATAAATGTAAGAGGAATCTAGCCAGGTGTCCATGAAACTCCCATTTGGCTCTTCCTCTCCCATGTAAGTTACAATTCATCCCAAATTAAACCTATGAATTATATTGAAAATTATGTTAACCTCATAATCCATCCCAAAACATTAGGCTTCCCATATATTCGAAATTACAAGAGGAGGATGCCATTTAACATATGAATTCTAGCTTGAGTGGGCTCCACAGTCTCCATGTGTCTCCATTCTCCATAGCCATTTCATTTTTCACTTGCATTCATTTAATTAACTCCATTAAATAAATATTTATTCCTTCTAATGTATAAACACCATTTATTAGCTCCCTTATGAACTCCCCAATGTTTCCACCCAACCTAGGGAACTAGTAGGATTGATGGAATTTTCCCACTATGCAATTATTTGAATGGGGACATTACAGTCTTCCACACCCAATTTTGCTTGTCCTCAAGCAATTTCAGATTTGTATGCTGCAAAATATTCTCCTCTTCCCATGTGTCATCTTCACTTGCTAGATCCTTCCATTGCACCAAGTATTCTTTGATTGTTCTACTCCTCAATCTTCTCTCCCTTGTCTTCAAAATGTTTTCCAGAATAAGTGTGAGTTTTCCTTTATCATCCAAAGGAGGGAGTGTATTCGAGATGAAAATTTGCTGACAAATAGATTTATTGATACAAGAAACATGAAATACATTATGAATTTTACTCCCTTCCAGAAGTTCCAACTCATATGCTACTTCTCCAATTTTCTTGATTACCTTGTAGGGCCCATAGTATAATGGCTTTAGCTTTTCTGCTCCATTTCTTTTGAGGGATGTTTATTTGTATGATTGCAACCTCAAATACACTAAATCATCAACCTGAAAGGTCCTTTCCTCTCTATGTTTATCGGCATATTGTTTTTGCTAATTTTGGGAAACCTGCAAATTGTCTTTTAAAAGCTTTAAAATTTCTTGGCTTTCTTCCACCCAATCTTTAGCTTTTGGAGCTCTACTATCACCAAATATCATATCAACAAATGTAAGTGCATCATAACCATATAATGCTCTGAAAGGAGACATCCATATTGACATGTGAAAGGTGGTGTTGTAGCAAGACTCACCCAATTGTAGCCATTTGGTCCAAGCTTTTTGTTGTTCTCCCACATAGTTTCGGATGTTGGAGACATTTACCACCATACACACTCATTTTGGTCAAATTGGCCTATTTAAATCACTATCCTAATTATTATTGACATAATTGAAATCAGTGGAGCATTAAATGTCATCATCCAGTCACACCCACACCTACCTTCAGTCAAGGAGGCTAACTTAGCCTTCTCCTACATTTAGGGAGGCTAACTAGAGCACTCCGGGAGTGATCTGAGTGATATTAATGCACCTAATTGCTAACGGGTGGTTACAATCAGTTAAACAAGTCAATGAAGGAACCTCCCTTCATTTAATTGATTATTTAATGATTTAATTGATTATTTAATGATTATTTAATGATTTAATTGATTATTTAATGATTAATTAATGAACTAGAGTCAACAGGGGCACCTTCACCAACTTCTGATGTTCAGTTCAACTTTAGTTAACCTCATCAGGGTTCATTGAAGTCATTGAAGCACTAGAACTTGATGGTTGGCTTTCTATGACATGTGTCTGATCTCTTTCAGTTGAGACTCAGTCATTTATTACACTCCAGCTTCAGTTAGGGTTTAGTTGAGCAAATTAGGGTTTTGATCAGTGGTTAACTGAGTGTGGACCATGGCTTACAGTCAGTTAAGCTAGAATCACTCATTCAATTTGAATGAACTCCTTAGGTATTTGAATTTCTCATTCATTCATGCTAGTAGCATGACATTGTAATTGTAATCATTCATTCTTTATGTGAATACAGAGCGGCTACTATTCTTGTAGACCATTTACACCATTTCATGAGTTATTTCTTGATTAATTCTTGGTGATATTGATTCGTTGTTCCTAGATCAATAGACAAGATTAATATGGTGTCAGATCTTATGGTGGGACAAATCTTTATCTCTCAAAAATAAGCTTTTTGATATATTTCTGCATGAAATTTGAGCAATAGCTCAAAAATCCAGCACTGCACCAAAATCCAAGGCTCACCACTTAATACCCCAAGTAAAGAACTTGTTGATAAAGCTTGCTTGATTGACTATGCTGGGAGTGATGAAAGCCTAGAATGTGCACGCTGTCCGACCTTACATTGCCCTTTCTCTTTTGATTTTTAGGTTTCTACAGGTGAAGCATTCGCTCCAACACATCCAGATGGCCTCCTCAGTAGATCTCTTGACTCCATATAATTTCCACTCATGGAAAAGTGATATGGAGATTTAGCTACACTACAGAGGAATTTTTAGAGTCACCATGGATATTGAAGTTGAGCCTAGATCCACCATAGAAAAATCAAGATTCTTGAACAAGAAGGATGAGGCCTTCTATTTCTTGTGCCTCTCTATTTCCTGATACCTTCTCTTCCATCTTACAGATTTGAAGACTTCAAAAGAAATATGGGACAAATTGGAGACTCTATATAGAAAGCATGATGACTTGAGGGTTTACCACCTTAAAAATGAACTCATGTCTCTCCAACCCTCCAATTTCGAGACTCTGAATGATTTCTTCACAAAGTTCAAGCATACTATTTTACTCTTGAAGCAATGGAATGTGGAGAAGGAGGATGATCAGCTCATCCTCTCCATACTCTCCAAACTTGGGGCTGATTATTCAGTTTTTGTTTCTACATTCCGTGCGGGGAAGCTCACAACCCCTGGATGGAAGATGCCTACACTCAATGCCTTCATTGAGTCCCTAAAAAGTGAACATGGCAAGATTGTCCAGATGGGGATCATCCGATCTTCCCATGATCAAGCCCTCCATGTCTCGGGGCCCAAATATATGAAGGGTAAAGGAAAGCAGCAAAAGAATCAAAAAACTAAATTTGATTCTCCTAAACCTAGAGTTAAAAATCAGCAGCATGATGAGTCTTTTGGCTCAAGGAAGAACAAAGGAAAAGGGCACAATGGCGAGGAAAAAGTCAAGTGTTCTTATTGTGGGAAGGGCTTCCACCCTAAACATGCCTACATGAAGAATAATATTGATGAAGCAACCTCTCTCCTTGAGAGGAAGCACATCAATCTTCTGGAAAGCTTTCGAAGGAGAGATCAACTTGATCGGGAACCGCAACATGAAAAAGGTCATGTCCTCATGGAAAGCACTTCGAAGTCCAAAGAACTCTTGATTGATTCAGGAGCTTTGAAACACATGATGGCTGAAAAAGACTCCTTTTCATCCTTGGAGACCAGAAAATCTATCCCCATCCACATGAGAGATGACTCCACCATCATTTCGGAAGGACAAGGTACGATTGATCTTGAAAATAGTTTCTTTTCAAATGTATTGTATGTACCGTCTCTGGCATCAAATCTCATTAGTGTCTATCATATGACACATATTGGAGTCCCTAAGAGAGTTTCTTTCAGCCCAAATGATGTTGAGATAACAGAAATTTCATCGAGGAAACTCATTGCTAAAGGCCTTGCAAATCATCATGCAAAAGCCTATGAGTTCTCTCACTTTGTTGTGGATGCAAAGCCCACCGCTCTGCTAACTCATGGGAATGAGGTTAGTAGGCTGTGGAATGAGAGGTTTGGCCATATTAATTTCAAATATTTGCATAAATTACAGAAAAAATCCATGGTTGAAGGCCTCTCGGTCATGAAGGAAACCACGGGAATTTGCAGGGGCTGTGTGATTGGAAAACACCCTGAGCACAAGTTCGATCGGGTGAAGGCAAACCGAGCTACATGCATATTGGGGCTGATGCATTATGATATCAGTGGTCCGATGGCTGTCACATCCATGAATGGATCAAGGTATATTATTACTTTTATTGATGATTTTTCAAGGTATACATGGGTTTTCTTTCTAAAAAAGAAATCAGAAGTATGTGAAAAATTTTCTGAATTGAAGGCCTTGATTGAAAATGCCCTTGGGATTAAGATTAAGATCTTGAGATCTGATAATGGAGGGGATTATGTCAGTAATGAGTTTTTTTACATATTCTCCCAAATTGTTATTCATTTTCAACATTCAATTCCCTACACTCCACAGTAGAACGGAGTAGCAGAAAGGAAGAATCGGTCTGTCAAGGAGATGACCACCTGTATGTTGGAATCCAAGAAGTTTGCTGCAAATTTGTGGGATGAGGCCATGCATGCTGTAGAATAAATTCAAAACAGGGTGCCACACTCATCCATGAAAGGGAAGACCCATTTTGAAGCATACTTTGGACACAAGCCGGATGTGTCGAACCTACGAGTGTTTGGGTCCACTGCATGGGCCCGGATTCCGCTTGATAAAAGAAGGGCTTTGCAACCGCAAAACATAGAATGTATATTTATTGGGTATCCTGATGAATCTAAAGGGTTCAAGATATTGTATATCAAGACTAAAAATATCATCATCGAGAGAAGTTTCAATTTTGATGAGCCTCTTCAGGAGGTGGAACTAGTGAAGGAGAAAACTGCTGAATTTTCTTCCTATTCTACTGAATATTTGAATGATGAAATTGGGGGTGATGACCCTGATTTGGATCCTCTAATTTATGATATCATTGTGAAGCAATAATAATATACTGAAAAATAACCTGAAGTGAAAAATCATCCTCCTATATGGGCCCGACAGACACTCTCCTCTGCAGGAGACAACATTGGAAATCCGGATGATCCAAGGAGAACCCGATCTGATTTCCAAAGAGCAGGTATTGCGCTCTCTTGTCTTGATAATTTGCTGTCTAAAAATTGCTATTTGATGATTATTTCAGATCCAAAATCCTACTATAATTCTCGGAAGGATCCGAGATGGCAAGTTGCCATGGATGAAGAGATGATTTCTCTTTAGAAAAACACTACTTGGGAGCTAGTTTCTCTTCCTCCGGGAAGGAAATTGGTTCAATGCAAGTGGGTGTTTTGGACCAAGTTTAATGATGATGAAAGCGACCGATAATATAAGGCAAGGCTGGTAGAAAATTTTTTCTCTCAGGTCCAAGGAGTGGACTACCATGGGACTTTTGTACCAGTTGCAAAAATGGACTCCATTCGCCTTGTTTTAGAAATTTCAGCATCCAAGCACTGAGAAGTGCATCACATGGATGTTAATTCAGCATTTATGCATGGAGATATTCATGAGGAGATATACATGAATCATCTTGAGGACTACATCACTGATCCATTTTTGTTTTGCAATCTAAAGAAGTCATTATACGGGTTAAAACAGGCCCCAAGAGAGTGGTATTCCAAGATGGATGCCTTCCTTCTCTCACAAACATTTCAGAGATGTAGATCAGATCCAAATGTGTATTTACAGTAGTATGATGGTCATATAATTATCATTATTTTATATTTTGATGACTTACTGATCACAGGTAGCACAGTTGCCTCCATTTCAGCCATCAAAACTGCTCTCCACAATGCCTTTGAAATGAGTGATTTGGGGCTTCTAAAACAATTTTTGGGGCTCGAAATTGAGCAAAATTCTGATGGGATTATGGTTACTCAGTACAAATAAATTTCAGACCTATTATTCAAGTTTAACATGGCTGATTGTATGCCTGCACCATTCCCTTTCCTTTCACGGATCAGCCTTGAAGAAGGAAAAAACACACCTCCCATGGATTGCACTATCTATCGACAACTGAATGGTAACTTGTTGTACTTAACACATTCTAGGCCTGATATTTGATATGCCATGAATGATGTATCAAGATACATGTAGCAGCCTCATGATATTCATTGGAAGGAAACCAAGAGGATCCTCTAGTATATTCAGGGAACCAGGACCTACGACATTCACTATGCTGTAGACTCCGAGCTAGAGCTGGTTGGATACACAGATTCTGATTGGACTGGTGATTCTATTGAACAAAATTCTACTTCCAGATATGTATTGATGTTTGGTGGTGACCCCATTTTTTGGTCAAGAAAAAAGCAGGCTTCCATAGCACTATCTTTAGCAGAGGCCGAGTATCGAGGAGCGGTGAATGATTGCATCCAAGCAGTTTGGTTGCAAGGCATTCTTTCAGAGTTTGATCTTGGTAGTACTTTGTCTAGTGTCCCCTTTTGTGACAATCAAAGTGATATTAAGATATCCATGGGTCCAGTTACCAGGAAGAGGACCAAGCATGTAGAGATCCACATGCACTATATCAGGGAGCTAGTGCATGACAGGACCATCATTCTACAATACTGCCCGACTGATGAGCAGATTGTAGACATCTTCACCAAGAGATTTTTAGAAAATAATTTCACTTACCTCCATTCACTGTTGGGGGTGAGTTAATCAGGGTGATTCACACTACTTTTAGTGTTCAGCTTGAGGGGGGGTTTTCCCTCTTTTCCTCACTTAGCTTGTTTTGAGAATTGTTTCAATTTCAGCATTGTACAGGGTGACATGTGGACTTAGTTTCTAGGGCCCTAGCATTTTTATGCATCTATTTTTTCTAACTCTTCCTGAGTATAGCTTAAGGGGGGGGTTTGTAGACATTTACCACCATACACACTCTTTTTGTTCAAATTGGCCTAGTTAAACCACTATCCTAAGTATTATTGACATTAATTGACATCAGTGGAGCATTAAATGTCATCATCTAGTCACACCCATGCCTACCTTCAGTCAAGGAGGCTAAATTAGCCTTCTCCTACATTCGAGGAGGCTAACTGGAGCACTTCGGGAGTGATCTGAGTGATATTAATGCACCTAATTGCTAACTGGTGGTTATAATTGGTTCAACAAGTTAGTGAAGGCACCTCCCTTAATTTAATTGATTATTTAATGATTTAATTGATTATTTAATGATTGATTAATGAACTGGAGTCAACAGGGGCGCCTCCACCAACTTCTATTGTTCAGTTCAACTTCAGTTAACCTCATCGGGGTTCATTGAAGTCATTGAAGCACTAGCACTTGATGATTGGCTTTCTATGACATGTGTCTAATCTCTTTCAGTTGAGACTCAATCATTTATTGCACTCTAGCTTCAGTTAGGGTTCAGTTGAGCAAATTAGGGTTTTGATCAGTGGTTAACTGAGTGTGGACCATGGCTTACAGTCATTTAAGCTAGACTCACTCATTCAATTTGAATGACCTCCTTAGGTATTCGAACTGCTCATTCATTCATGCTAGTAGCATGACATTGTAATTGTAATCATTCATTCTTTATGTGAATACAGAGTGGCTACTATTCTTGTAGACTATTTACAACATTTCATGAGTTATTTGTTGATTAATTCTTGATGAGATTGATTCTTTGTTGCTAGATCAATAGACAAGATTAATATCGAAAGTACCCTTCCAACCATTTATTCACCCTCTCTATTTGTCTGTCAGTTTTTGGATGGTATCTTGTACGTGGAGTAAATTTAGTTCCCACCAATCTAAAAAGTTCTTGCCAAAAAGCACTCATGAATCTACCATCTCTATCACTCACAATGCTCTTGGGGAGCCCATGCAATTTGAAGATTTCTTTGAAAAAAATATCAGCCACTTGTGGAGCACTAAAAGAGGATGTAACAACAAATAAATGAGCAAAATTAGTCCATCTATCCACTACCACATATATGCAATCCTTTCCCAAATATTTGGGCAAACTGGTGATGAAATCCATTGATATATTGTCCCATTTTTGCTCCGGAATGGGAAATGGTTGTAATAAACCAGCGGAGTGTGTGAGTTCTGATTTGTTTTGCTGACAAACCTTACATTCATTCACATACTTCTGAACATCTTCCTTCAGCCCTTTCCAATATAACCTTTGCCTTAGTTACCTATAGGTTTTGAAGATCCCCGGATGACCTGCTAGTGGGGAATCATGTGCTTCCTGCAAAACTTCGTACTTAAGATTTGAATATCAAACCAAATAAATTCTGCCCTTATAATATATCAGCCGATTAAAAATTCTGTAGTTATCATCTCCCACGAGTCCATCTAATACATCACAAGCAAACTTATCTTTGGAATATTCAACTAGTAGCATGTCTTTCCAATTTTTAGCAATGTCCATAAGAGAAAAACAAGGTCTTCGAGATAATGTAGCTGCTACAATGTTATTATTTCCTTTCACATATTCATTATCAAAATCATAATCTTGTATCTTTCTTACCCAATTTTTTTGCCTTTCATTTAGATCCTTTTGGGTAAGGAATTGTCTTAGACTATTATGGTCAGTTTTCACCACAAACTTGTTTCCTACCAAGTATTGTTAGAATTTGGCCAAGGCATGCATGATGGCCAGAATCTATTTGTCATATATGGAGTAAATATTTTCATGAGGCTGAAAATTTCTGCTCTCAAAGGCTTTAGGGTGTTGACCTTGCTTTAGGATAGCCCCTACTCCTTCACCTGAGGCATCACATTCAACAACAAAAGGCTTAGAAAAATCAGGTAATGTAAGTATGGGACAACTACTAATTACCTCTTTCATTTTCTGGAAGGCCTTTTCAGCCTCTTCATTCCACTTTAAATCATCCTTCTTAGTCAAATCAGTGAGTGGATAAGTCAACTTGGAGAATCCTTTCACAAACTTCCTATAGTATGTACATATTCCAATGAAGCCTCTTAATTCTATGATGTTTTTTGGTGATGGCCATTCTAAGATAGCCCTGATATTTTCCATGTGCACTTTCACTCCATCTTTCCCAATAATTTTCCCAATATATAATATTTCTTTCATCTCAAATTCACATTTAGACATCTTAGCATACAATGACTGTTCTTGCAAAGTTTTCAACACAATCTCTGGGTGTTGCAAGTGCTCTTCCCAAGTTTTACTGTAAATGAGAATATCATCAAAGAAGACTAAAACAAACCTTATAAGCTACTTGAAAAAGATTCTATTCATAAATGCTTGAAATGTAGCTGGAGCATTAGTCAACCCAAATGGCATAACAAGAAACTCAAAGTGACCATAATGACATCGAAAAACAGTCTTTTGCACATCTTCCTCCTTCATCTGAATTTGGTGATAACTGGATCTAAGGTCAATTTTGGAAAAGTATTGATCTCCAAATAGATCATCAATGAGCTCATCAATCCTAGGGATAGGATATATATTCTTTATGTTCTGCTTGTTCAAAGCTCTAAAGTCTATGCACATCCTCAAAGTTCCATCTTTTTTCTTTACCAACACTATTGAAGAAGCATAAGGGCTAGAGCTTGGTCTAATGAGTCCCAACTCTAAGATTTCTTGAATGGTATTCTCAATATCATCTCTCAAATTCTTGGTATGTCTATAAGGTGGTATATGAATGGGTGAAGTACCCTCCTCCAAAACAATGTTATGCTCAACCCCCCTATCAGATGGTCTACCATGTGGAAGATCTCTGAAAACTTTTTCATATTTGTACAAAAGTGTCTCTATCTCCTTTGGGTGTTTACAACTCTAATTTTTCTCTTGGGAGAGGTGATATAACATTCAGAATCACATTCAATATCACCATGCCTCAATATAGATCTCATACTATTTAAATTTACTACCTGTTTTGGGTAAGTGTGCTTCCCTCTCACAACCCTTAGTATCCCTGTTGAATCTTGAAATTTCATTTCAAGAATTTGATAATTTACTAAATTATCTCCTATAGAATACAGCCATTGCACTCCCAATACTACATTAGTATCGGCAACATCAACCACATAAAAACCATCAACAAAATATAGTTACCTATGGTGACTTGCAGCTTTGGAACCCATGTTTTGCATTGCATGGTCTTGTGACCTGGAATGACAACTGTGAAGCCGTTGATAGGTTCATTTGGTATCCTTATTTTCTCCACCATATATGAATCAATGAAATTATGTGTAGCTCCTCCATATACCAAAACTGAAGCTCTTTGTCCCAATACCACACCCTTGCATCAAATTGTGCGATAGCGAGGAACTGCTAAAAGTACTACCATTCTTGCTTTGTCCAGTGAAGGCTGATTTTATTCTTGTCTTTATTCTTCAGCTGCTGTCTCATATGACTCCTATTTATCTGAAGTTTTCCCCTCTTCATACATACCCCCTTCATACTCGTCATTATCATAAAATACTTCTATGTATTGAGCCTTTCCTTTAGCACATTTATGCCCCGGTGCCCATGGTTGGAAGCATGTGAAGCACAATTTTTTCCTTCAAAGTTCATCCCTGTTTTGTCCTTCTTTATTATTATTTTTCAATGTATCCTTTTGACAAAAATTCTTATCAGGTGCATCCTTTTTCCAAGGATTTCTTTCAAATTTGAAGTTAGGCTTGGGAGGAAATCTTGTTCTAGGAAGCACATTTTGAAGATCTCTAGTCAAGCTCATTGCATCATTTAAGTTAGTAGGCTTGTGGAATTTGAACAAAACTTTTAATGGATCTGCCAAACCTTCAGTGAAAATCAATACTAACCTTCCGATAGATACATCAGCCACCTTAACTGATAATCTTTGGAATTCCAACATATATTCAATAGGAGTCCCTACCTGCTTCAATTGTGCTAGTTCTTTGAAAGACAATTTTGGATATTTTTGCTCAAACCTTTTTAATACCCTGCCAATAAATTCCCCATATGTTTTAACCTGATCATGACCCAAGGTTTTCATTCCATGGAACCACCATTAATTGGCATCTCCATCCAAGTGCAAAATAGCCATTGTTAAAGCATCTTCTTCCACCATTAGATTTAGCTGAAAATACACATCCAATTTTTGCACCCAAGTGTTAGCAGAACTTTAAGATGAACCATCAAAAGTAGGAAGTGGAACTTTACCTATGGAAAAATTCAATTCTTTGTTTTGATGCAGAGACTTATTGTTCTCCTTATTTTTGAGTTTGTTTTCCAAGGTGAAGTATTGCTCAAATGTTATACTCCTTCTACACTCTTCATCCAATTTAGCCCATTATTTTGTTATTGTATCAATTTCAAATTGAATTTTAGTCTCTTCTTTGGGAATAACAAATTTAGGTGTAGTAGGAATTGGTGTGCTCTGAAATTCATGGGTTCTATTATTGGGTCCTGTTCTTGAAAAAATTTGCTCACCCATTGTCTTCTTTTCTTCTAAGTGTGAACTACTGCTATCTCCCAATAATCCCAATTTGCTTCCAAATTGGCTAACCAACAATTCGAATCCTTTCATAAGATGCTGGTTCATGTTCTTGGTTATTTAATCAAATATAGGTTGTATGAGTTTAATATATCCAATATTTTAATGATCAGTGGGTCCCTTCCCTTCGCTTGTCATAGTTTCAACAAAATGTACCTCTTCTTCTACTACTTCTCCTCCAACAAAAAAACCTTCAACTTCAGGATCTAAGGGTGGTGGTTTATTGATTTGAATCATTTTTAATACCATCAGGTTCCAAGACCATGCTCTGATACCACTTGTAATGTCCCTTTTTTTGGAATTTTATTAAAATGCTCAATTTTCCAATTTTTTCACAATTTTGGCTCTTGACTAGTTTTAGTGTCTTGGTCTCCAAATCAGCCCAATTGCTCCCAAATATTCAGAGAAGGTGTATGAATGATATAATAAATCAATTATTATTTTCATGTATGTTTTGTGACGTCAAAATTACTTTTGAAAACTTTTTTAATGTGTTCTATTCAAAGTGGGAGTCTTTACTAGCAAATTGGGGTTCCAATTCCCCCTGGGTAATTGCCGGAAATGGCTTCACAAATGATCCCAAAGTCACTTGAATTTATGAATAGAGGTTGGGTATGTGTAAGGTACCTTTTCAAAGTATTATATGCATCATGGTTCAGTTTATACAGGCTTTTATGACTCTTTCCAAAACAACTCCCAAGTCACAATTTCAACCCTTAGGGAAAATGCACCAAATCTTCTCCCAATGCAATAAAAATGAGTAAAATGGATTCCAATGCTTAATTAATGAAAATGAGACATGAAATACCCATTAATTACAGTCCATATTTCATACATTTATCATATATGCATTCCTCCATTCTAAATAATAAGCATTACCATGGCATATATCAAAATAGAGTGGAAATGGTCATTGTTTGCTCATTAAAAGTCATTTTGACATACAACTCTTGGGAATATCGAATTGAAAATTTATGAGAATTAATAATAGAGAATATTTAACTGATTCCAATCATAAATGGACAATTAAAGGCTCTCCCAATTTGAAATCATTAGCATTACGATGGTTCACAACAATATAGTGGGGAAATGACACTATTTCTTCATTGTTCAACATTTTTACATGAATTATTTTGGGTATTTAAACCTGAGAGTATTATGAAAGTGAAATAAAGAGAATATTAATCATAACATAAGATAATGAGCATTATAATATTCCCCAAAGATATCAATATCTCACCCAAAGCGCAATCCCTCCATTGGCATGAATATGGTGTGAAAACTGGAAATAGTTGAGAGAGAGTGCTGCAATAGAAGAATCCACATGATTTCATGTAGCTTAAACCTGAAAATAAAAATATATTAAAGCTCCATGAAATACCTGAGTGGCCTCTCCAAACACAAACTAGGATGGGAATCTCTCACCCTTGAAATTGTCTAAGGCATGAACTAGTCATCCACTAGCTCTCTCTCTTCACAATAGCAAATTTCACAAATGATCAAAAGGTTATTCTAATGGATTATCCCTATATTTTATAAACATTATTGGTCATATAAGTGTAATGTCCTGGTTTTGACCCCGTTACATTAGATGTATATGATGTATAAATTGTAAATGATCATGGTGTGGAGCTAAAGGCCAAGGCCCCACCGTGGATCGGTAACGCTATGTTTTGGATTTAAATTGTCACCGATGGTATATCGGGGCATGTGGCACATATTAAGTTTCAGCATCATGTAAATATGCATCATAATTAATTAAAATGGACACAACCAGCTACGGTCACGGCAACCAAAATGAATGGGGCATGATTTTCTAAGGATAAGGGAGGTGAAATATTTAACCTGTGTGCCAATGGGGAAAAGCCAAATGTCCATGAGAAAACCCATCAAACTGTCAACTACCTTTCTTGTCTTTTTCCCCAATCATTTATTTCTGCCAGAATGTGGTTGAGTTAGTTATTGCATGGAAGGGGAAGAGTATGGGCAACCAAATTCGAGTTGGGCAGAGACCCATTTTTGGAAAAACGTGTTCTGACTTCCTTGGCAAGGAAGATGTCCAAAAACGTAGGCCATTCTGCTAGGCAGTCACGTTTTTCAGTTTCCTCACGTTTTGGGAGCAGCTGGAGTTTTTCCTGTGTTTTTCCTTCCACGTTTTTGGCTGTTGGTTTCATTTTTCCCAGGGATTGGAGGTCGTTTTTGCAGTGCCAGGGATTGGGTTGTCTTCCTCACGTTTTTGGAGCTGCGGGTACATTTTCCATTCACGTTTTTGGAATTTCCATGTGTTTTTACCATGGCTATGAAGGCCCATTCACGTTTTTGACTGTCTCAGCGACTATTGGCCTCACGCACAGGCTATTTGGGACATTTTTCCCTGCTGAGAGTTATGCTCACTGATAAGCTTCAGGGCTGTGTGTTTTTCCCCATATTGTGAGCCGTTTTGCTGTTACGTATGGGGCTGTGTAATTCGTTTTTAATGTTCAAGCTGTGTTAGCTAAATTGATTGCCTGAGTGCAATGGTTGGTCTTTGGACTGTGTGAGGGGTAAGGATTTTGGCTTGGTTGCTTGATAAACCTGGTGCTAGAAACCACACAGACAAAACTAGAGGGCTGGCCTTCTTCTCCATCACCCCTGAATAGCACTGGAAGGGAATGCAGGGCCTGAGGGACTGTGCAGTAGAGAAGGGACTGATTCCTTGTGTTGGGCGTGGATGGGTGTCTTAGAGGTCAGGCTAGTTTTGGTGTAGGTGTTCTTGGCTCTATAATGAGCTCACCAGCTTAGCAATTTGCCTTCTCCAGCTCCTTAATGGCCTGATAAACCCAAATCTGTTGGCTTGGCTGTGTGTTTTGGACATCCTTGGCTATGTGTAAGCCTGCTAGTTCCCTTATCCCTTGGAGAATCATGCCCAGCTCGGGGGTGGCAGCGCTGCTGAGAGGTTAAGGAGCACGCTGGCCTATGGTTGGGTGGAACGTTGCAGCGACGTAGCTGGTTGCAGAGCAAAGCTTTCATAAGATAAGTGATCTTGTGTATTTTACCTCTGCAATTCTATATTTACTGATAATTAAAATGAAATGAACATGATGAATGAATGCTGGCTTAAATGTATGATGTTTCCGCTGTGTATGATGATTAAATTTCATCTGTGAATGATTAATAATTCTGTGTGCATATTTTACTTCAAATTTGCTTGAGAATTCTGTTTTAAGCAATTTTTAAGCCTGTACATGTTCATGGGCTCTTAGCCCGGTCTGATCAAGTTAGTAGATCGCATCCTCTTTGCCGGTCGGAGGCATGGGGACATGAAAATAAGGTTCCAAATCCATCCATAAACCAAATCCAATTCGAATTGGTGTGGTTTGTCATGCTATGCCATGTGGCCTCTCTCTTCACCTTCCATCTTCTCCCAAATTTGAGTAGGAGCCTCTTGGCCTTCTCCAACTCCCAAATTCGACCTCCAAGATGCTCTATTCAGGCCTGACATGTCAGTATGTCAGTATCTCATCCTTCAGATCTGACTTGTGTCATAATTGTCATATAATCTCCATCATTGGTGTCATAGATGTCATAAATGTAACGGGAATCTAGCCAAGTGTCCATGAAACTCCCATTTGGCTCTTTCTCTCCCATGTAAGTTACAATTCATCCAAAATTTGACCTATGAAGTATATGGACAAGTATATTAACCTCATAATCGATCCCAAAACATTAGGATTCCCATAGATTTGAAATTACAAGAGGAGGATGCCATTTAACATATGAATTCTAGCTTGAGTGGGCCCCATAGTCTCCATGTGTCTCCATTCTCCATATCCATTTCATTTTTCACTTGAATTCATTTAATTAAATCCATTAAATAAATATTTATTCCTTCTAATATCTAAACACCATTTATTAGCTCCCTTATTAACTTCCCAATGTTTTCACCCAACCTAGGCAACTAGTAGGATTGATGGAATTTTCTTGCTATGCAATTATTTCAATGGGGACATTACACATTACCCCACTGAAGCACTATATAAGGAAACCTTTGGATACATTGAAGGGAGAGGAATTGAAGAGCAAGAAAACTATAGTCCATTGTTTTTGTAGCTTGCTTATAATTGAGTTTGCATCCCTTTGTCCCTTGGAGCACTTTGTGTTCTTCCGAAGCTTTCCCTTGCTTGTGAGATTGCTATCGAGAGATGGAGGATTGAAGTGGTGGAGGCCCAGGTGGAGGAATCAGTTTCTCTAGTCCGCAGACATGCTGACAGAGGTTGTCACTCATGTAATCTCTGATTTATATTAATAGAAATATCTTTTCCTATCCAATGATGTGCATTTAAATGAATATTGAATCCATGGATGCTTTCAATTGCTTATACATTATTGATTATATATGCTAGAGTAGGTCTAACACCGTTATATAGGATGCTTGTCTTGTTTGCTATTGTTGAGAGAGAAAATTTCTAACACAAGCGGGATGGGAAAAAGATCAATGGGGATCTACATCAATCATTCAGAATAAGGTATGTTTCTAGATCCTTTAGTGTTAGATGTTTTATTTCTCTTGCATATTGGGAAGGGATTGATCTCTTCAGTTTCTCTGTCTATTGTGGTACACCCCAAGTCATAGGAAGTTTTCTTCGTAACAACTTTGATAAATGGGTTTGATCTTTTAACTATGTAATAGTTAAAGTGTTTTGATTTCTAAGCAATTATTGTAATGTCACCATACCTTATAATGTGTATAAATTAAAATTTTTACTTCAAGAACCCTTGTTCTCCTTCAAAACATAGGGCATGAACGTTAACACATACTTCAACCCTCATTCTCAGGCTTAGAAACAACTGTAATAGTCATTCTGCTCTTGACAGATCCATTATGCGACTAGAATGATCATTTTTGCACTAGACCTGTCCTTTCTGCACTTCACCTTTCACCTTCTGCAGTTCCACTTTCCACCCTTTCGACCTCGAAACTCAGGAGTCAGAAAATCAAAGGCTAGATAAAGTGAATTGTTAGCCTTTTGCCTTTCGCCTTCCGCACTTTCGCTTTTCTCCCTTTTGACCTCAGAAATTGGAAATTGGAAAGATAATGAGCTACGGAAACACTTAACGACTCTTTCATTTTCCACCTTCATCACTTCCTCTTTTCTCCTTTCTGACCTCAGAAATTGAAAATAAAAAACATTAGAAATGGAAGAATCCTTTATCCACTTTCTTCCTTCTGTTGCAAAACTCAGAAATAAAAAAAACAACAAATGACCTTAGCCTTTTTCTGCATTTTCGACTTCCTCTTTCCGACCTCGGACTGCGAAAATCAGAAAGTTATCTTTTTTCCTTAGAACTTTTATGCGCTTCTAACTTCCTCTTTTTGACCTCAGATTCCATAAATCAGAAAACACATTTTCTTCCTTGTTTTTGTCTTCCCTTTCTTCCTTCCACCTTCGGCAGGCGGATCTTGGGGTGCAGAAACACAACAATTCAGCCATGTTCAACCTTCCCTTTCTCAATTTATACCTTCCGCCTCCCTTAGGTGGATTCCAAGGGGCGTAAATACTAAGTCAGCTACCTCCTGACTCTATAATAGGCTTCTATAGTCCATGAACTTAGGCAAATGCATTGCAAAAACAAAATGCATATACAGAAGTAAAATGCATGAAAACATAACATAAGTAAACTTCTACTTAACCATCAATAAGCATTCAACATGATCATAATAACTCATAATAAAATACATGGCATAAACAAGCATAATAGAGATACTTATCTTGATTATTACGCTGTCTTGCAACTAGATATGTTGTTTCAAAGTTCCACCCAACCATATGCCAGTGTGTTCATCAATCTCTCAATACCACTGCCACCCTCGAGCTGGGAATTATTTCCACAAGGAATTAGGGAACAATAGGCTTACACATAGCCATAACTCATCATGCATAGTCAATCCAATATATGGGTTTCATAGGTTACGCGACCAATGCATCTCACAGTTGGGTTTATCATACTGTCCAAGCAATAACCCAAAACACTACTGGGTTTCACAGGCTGTGTCATGTCCCCTCAAAGTGGTCATTAAAGTGTTGACCATACTGGACTCCTAGGAGGGGCTCAATTTGACATTAATCATGCTCCCTAGGGAAATTTTGTAATAATTAATTAAGTAAGGCATGTATCTAAGTTTTATTTTCCATTTTAATTATTATTGCTAATTTATGAGGTGTAAATAAGCTACCTAGTCAGGTGGGGCGCATTGGACAAGTCTACTAGCCAATGAAGGAAAGAGGAAACACTATGACAAAAGATGTCATAGGAAACAAAGAGGAAAGTACCAAAAAGAAGTCAGGGATAAAGTAGGAAATTTTTTCAAAGGAGGGTGCAGTTTCCTCTTATGGAGCTCAGAAAAGCAGCTAGAGAAAAGCAAGAAAGTTTTCAGAGGAAAGAAAAGTTTCCTTAGGAGTCTGGAAAAGTAAAAAAGGTGTCATAAATCAAAAGAAGCAAATTTTGACTTAGATAGGGCACACTCTCTAATTATGAAGGAGGATTTGAACTTAGAAATAATTCCAGATGGTCCTACTTGCTAAATTCCCCAAAGGAGGTGCTTATGTGGCTAGGGTTAGGGTTTGTTGAGGGTTGACTTGCTCTCACAGGTCACCTTGGATCCTCAACTGCTAATAAGGTCACTCAACACTCTATTAAAGGTGAATTTGAACCCATTGAATCAGTTTGGATGATTTGATATTTTGGTTATGCTATGTGAGCATACTCTCTAAGTGTTGTGCCTCAAACCATTGAGTGATGATCCCCAAACCCCTCCTCCCTTCTCTTCCATTTCCCTTTATTTCTATTGCAGTTCTATGGAGTGATAATGTAATCCATTGAATATTATTTCAGAATTATATTACAGCCTCCATCAAGTTCAGTTTGAGCTCTATTGAAGCCCATGCTTCACTTATGATCACAGCCCCTTGCTGGTCATGATTCGGGCCTCCCGCCCCTTAATTTTGGAAGCCTCTTTGTAATGGCCAGTAAATAATGTTATTACTATTATGTACTGTAAATATATTATGAAAATTATATTTATCATGTTGAGATGTCTCAGACCCTGAAGAATATCATCTCAGTTTCATTAAAATATCCTATTTTATCAGTGTATGGGGGAATTGAGTGAATATGAGTGTTGTAATGAATATTTCATGATGGGGAAGGGATTGAAATAAGTATTCATGTTATGAGAACCCATATTTATCTCTTTTATAAATATCAATTTTCACATAATTGGATTTAAGATGATTTAATAGTCTTTTTAAGACCCTTGCTAGATTACTAGTTTTTAATAACTAGTTTTACTGAAATTAAAGCAAAATATGAACTGTAAACTCAAACTGAGCTCTGTCAGTTCCTGTAGGTCAGTAACAGGACTAAATTCCCATATAAATATCTAGAAACATTATTGGTTTGGTTCATACCACCCTTTTTCATCCTCCTATGTGAAGGGTTCTCCTTGGCCAAAACTGCCAAAAATCCCAAATTCACCCAAAACTTCTTAGAAATTTCCAGAACATCATTGAACTATATAAATACTTTATTCATGTTATATTAATGCTGGAATAAATCTCTGTAAGTTTCGAGAATCCCCTAGTTGAAACAGACCGAACCACTCTCCTTAGTTGCACGGTTTGGCTGCCCAGAAGCGTGGTAGTAAGTTTCCACAGTGCGAAATTTGAACCCTAAATGGAACCAGATATAAATGTGTTATGGGAGAGGAAATTAAATGTCTTATTGTCTTTTTTTTTTTCCCACTTCTCACTCCTTTTGTCTGCAAAATTTCCCAGAATAAACCCCTTATTTTCCCAATCAGAGAAGTCATTGTGTAAATTAATTCAAGTTCAGAAATTTTAATATAATTAACAGAATTGGAGAGTGTTCATGTCTATAAAATAGACTTGGGACATCACAATGGTATCAGAGCATGGTCCTCCATACTTTCTCTTGATATAACACAATGGGCCCAAAATACAATTCAGACACCAAAAGAAAGATTCCTCAGGAGGAGGAATTAGAGTCTGTAGATGGGAGGTTTCATGAAGAAAGAGATGAAAAAGATGAATTTCAGATTTTTTTTAAGAACATGCTGAGAGGTCTGCAAGAAATATCCACAGACATCATACATTCTGGTCAAGAGACCAGAGATATCTTGGTTAAACGACAGGGAGTGAAAGATGGGGAAGGGAGTAGTATTGGCTCCCAATATGAAGAAAGAAAGGTCATGGGGGGGAGTGTTTTTTCCAAGACTGGGCCTCACAATAGGCCACTTGAATTTAGAGAGGAATAAAAATTTCATCCAAGACCTACCATGCCCAAATTTGTAGAAACCCCTAAAGAAGATCCTGAAGCCCAGACTGAAACCATTGCTACATGGGAAGAAAAATTTTCTGTCTACCAATCTTTGAGTGAGGAATGCAGAAGGGATCTTCCATTCTGAGATTTCTGTGAGACTTAATTTAGGGGGCAGCCAAGAGGGGATTCAAGAAATTCATATCAGAATTATGAATTAAAGAATTCCATAGGGAGAATCACCTTGCCATATTTTGATGGCACTTCAAATTGCTCGGTGAGCTCTTGTATTCAAAAAATGGATACATATTTCCAACTGAATCCTATGGCAGAAAGGGATGCCATTAAGTTGGAAGCACTACATCTTGATGGGGAGGCCATTTACTGGTGGTTTCATGGCATGAAAACATTAGGCCATGACCAAGTGATCACCTACGAGGAATTCACCAGAAAATTAACAGAAAGATTTGACAGAAGGGATCCTGACATCTCTTTCCGGGATCTAGCACACATAAGACAAGTTGGAACTCTAGAAGCATACATCTCAGAGTTCCAAAAGGTGGCTGTAATGGTCACTAACATATCAGAATCAAGGCTGATCCTTTTGTTTACAGAAGGACTGGTTGAACCATTGAAGGGGTTGGTGAAGGCCTACCGACCTACCACTTTGCAGAAAGTTGTGAGTGGGACTAGAGACCTGCAAGATGCAATCCCAAGAACCAAATATCCTCCTAGACCTTCCCTGCCACATAAATTTCAGAACTAAAAACCTCCTGTAAGAAAATTTATTGCCTCTGGGAAGAGAGACTATTCCTATAAGGATATGGACGAATTGAGGAGGAAGAAACTATGTTTTTCCTGCCAAGAACCATGGGCTCCCGGTCACAAATGTGTGAAAGGAAAAGCTCATTATATTGAAGTATTTTCTGAGAGTGGTGAAGAAGGGGTAGAAGAAGCTGAGATGGGGGATGGATATTATGAAACAACTGAAGAAGAGGAGTAGCCTCATCAAAACAACAACAAAATTGCTGTGCTCAGTGGAGTGCCTAGGTTCCACACTTTAAGGCTGAAGAGAGTTCTGCAGGGGAAAAAAATTACAGTTCTTGTTGATGGGGGTGCCAGACATAATTTCATTCATTCAAACCTAGTGGAGAGGAGAAAATTACCTACCGAACCCTTTGAAGGATTCACTGTGGTCATTCCTGGTAACCATACCATGGAGTGTAATCGATGGATCCCAAATCTACAAGTAAACATAGGTGACTATACTGTGAAAGACAACTTTTATGTTATCAATGTGGTAGACACCAACATGGTGTTGGGAGTGCAATGGTTGTACTCTATTGGAGAGCACTCTGTAAATTCCCAGATAGCACAAATAAATTTCAAGGATGATGAAGGAAAATTAGTGGTATTGAAAGGTATGAATACTTATCCCAGCCAAGTAATTTCTGCAAAAAGTATGAGATATGTTATGAGGCATGGAGTCATTGAGTGGGCTGTTGAATGCCAAATCACCATTGAGGGAACAACTGCCAAAGTTTCCTCCCAGCCCAAAGACATAAAAAAATTGTTGCAGAATCATAAGAGGGTTTTTGAAGACCTTCCACATGGCAGGCCACTAGACCGTGGCATTGAACACAGGATTGAGTTGGAAGCTGGTACACTTCCAATAAAAATGCACCCTATAAGCATCCAAAGAGACTCAAGGATGAAATTGAGAAGGCCATCAAGGAGCTCCTTTAGTTGGGCCTCATCAGACAAAGTTCCAGCCCCTTTGCTTCTTCAATGGTTCTGGTGAAGAAGAAGGATGGGACACTCCGAATGTGTATAGATTACCGAGCTTTGAACACAAAGACAATAAAGAACAAGTACCCAATTCCCAAAATTGATGAGTTGATGGATAGCTGCATGGGGCCAAGTTTTTCTTCAAAATAGATCTATGGTCAAGGTACCATCAAATCAGAATGAGGGAGGAAGACATACAAAAGACAGCTTTCCGCTGTCAGTTTGGCCACTTTGAATTTTTGGTCATGCCATTTGGCTTGACTGATGCACCAACAACTTTCCAGTCATGCATGAATAAGGTATTTAGCAAACAACTACGTAAGTATGTCCTTGTGTTTTTTGATGATATTCTGATCTATAGTATCACATGAGAGGAGCATTTATAGCACTTGGAGGAGGTACTTACTATGCTTGCAGATCTGTCATTTTTTTCCAAAATGTCTAAGTGTGAATTTGGTATGACAGAACTATTGTATCTGGGCCATGTGATCTGCCAAGAAGGGGTTAAGGTAGATATAGAAAAAATAAAGGACATATTGGAATGGGCCAGCCTAAGGAAACTCACTGAGTTGAGAGGTTTCATTGGCCTGTGTAACTACTACCACAGATTTGTCAAAGGATACTCCTGGTACATTGCACCCTTGACAGATTTGACTAAGAAGGGTGCATTCAGTTGGAGTGAGGAGGCTGAAAAGTATTTTCAGAAAATGAAAGAAGTAATGAGCAGCTGTTCAGTACTTGCTTTACCAGATTTTTCTAAACCCTTTTTGCTAGAGTGTGATGCCTCTGGGGTAGGAATTGGGGCTGTCCTAATGCAAGATAGGCATCCCATTGCTTTTGAGAGAAGAAAATTACAGCCACATGAAAGGCTGTACTCTATATATGATAAGGAGATGTTGGCCATCATGCATGCCTTGTCCAAATTCAGGCAATACCTGGTAGGAGGTAAGTTCATTATGAAGACTGATCACGACAGTATTAGACACTTCCTTACCCAAAAGGAACTCAATGACAGGCATAAAAAATGGGTGAGTAAAGTTCAATCTTTTGATTTTGACATTGAGTATAAAAAGGGAAAAATGAATGTTGTGGCTGATGCGCTCTCCTGTTGGGCCACATTCTCTTTGCTGCAAATATGTAAGGATTGGAAGATCCAACTGGCTACAGAATACTCTAAAGATCAGTTTGCATGTGATGTGTTGGATGGAGTGAATCAGAACGAGGAGTGCAAAGTCCATGAGAACCTCATTTATTACAAAAACATAATTTTCTTAGTGCTAGGATCTGCACTAAAGAGGAAAATCTTAGGAGCTACACATGATGCACCAGTGGCTGGTCACCCTGGTTTTGTGAATACTTACCATAAGGTAAGGGAGAGATTTACTTGGAAGGGTCTTAAAGATGATGTACTCATGTATGTGAAGGAATGTTTTGCATGTCAGTAGAACAAAGTTGAACACTTACACCCTGCTGGACTCCTCTAGCCTCTCTCGATTCTGGATAAAAAATGGGAAAGTGTATCAATGGAATTTATCACGGGGCTGCCAAAGTCACAGGGGAAAGACAGTATTTTTGTAGTGGTTGACAGGTTGAAAAAGTATGCACATTTCTTTGCAATAGTATCCACCATTTCAGCTAGTGAGGTTGCTGCACTATTCTTTAAGGATATCTTCAGATTGCATGGACTGCCCAAGGTCATAATCAGTGACGGAGATAGTAAGTTTACTAGTGCCTTTTGGCAGACATTGTTTGGTCTAGTTGAGACAAATCTGAACGTGAGTACAAGCTATCACCCCCAGACAGATGGGAAAATAGAGAAGGTGAACTAGTGGCTGGAGGGATACCTCCGTAACTATGTTACGGGACAGCAAGGATCTTGGGCAACTTGGATCCACTTGGGTGAGTTCTGCTACAACACGACATTTCATATTTCTATCAGAATGACTCCCTTTATGGATTTATATGGGAATGAAGCTCCAAATTTTGTAGAATGTAAGGCACAGAAAGATAAATATTGGTTGCAGGACAATTAAGACATTCTAAGGGCACTAAGAGACAATCTACAGATGGCACAAAATCAGCAGAAGATTATTGCAGATAAGCACATAATAGACAGAGTGTTTAGGGTGGGAGATTTAGTGTATTTACGGATACAACCTTATATAAAATCTTCCTTGAAGAAGAACGCGGCAGAAAAACTTCAACCCAGATTTTATGGTCCCTACAAAATTAGCAGAAGAATTGGAGAAGTAGCTTATGAGTTGGATTTGCCAGCAAGCAGTAGAATCCATAATGTGTTTCATGTCTCTTGTCTAATAAAGGTAGTGGGTAAAGAGGTAGTAGTTTCCGAAGAACATCCACCATTAGATGATGAAGGCCACTTGGACTTGGTGCCAGAGAAAGTGCGAATGAGTAGAGAAAAGAAATTAAGGAACATAACAATAAAAGAATATCTGATACAATGGAAAGGCTTGCCCAGTGAAGATGCCACTTGGGAGGGTGAGAAGATATTACAGCATCTAGCTTTGCTTCTACTTGAGGACAGGCATATTTGGGAGGGGAGGACTGTCATGTCCCCTCAAAGTGGCCATTAAAGTGTTGACCATACTGGACTCCAAGGAGGGGCTCAATTTGACATTAATCATGCTCTGTAGGGAAATTTTGTAATAATTAATTAAGGCATGTATCTAAGGTTTATTTTCCATTTTAAATATTATTGCTAAATTATGAGGTGTAAATAAGTTGCCTAGTCAGGTGGGGTGCATTGGACAAGTCTACTAGCCAAGGAAGGAAAGAGGAAACACTATGAAAAAAGCTGTTATAGGAAACAAAGAGGAGAGTACCAAAAAGAAGATAAAAAAGTAGTCAGGTATAAAGCAGGCAAGTTTTTCAAAGGAGGGTGTAGTTTCCTCTTATGGAGCTCAAAAAATCAATCAGAGAAAAGCAGGAAATTTTTAAAAGGAAAGAATAGTTTCCTTTGGAGTCTGGAAAAGCAAAAAAGGTGTCATAACTAAAAAGAAACAACTTTTGACTTAGAGAGGGCATAGTTTCTAATTATGAAGGAGGATTTGAACTTAGAAATAATTCCACATGGTCCTACTTGCTAAATTCCCTAAAGGAGGTGCCTATGTGGCTAGGGTTAGGGTTTGTTAAGGGTTGACTTGCTCTCACAGGTCACCTTGGATCCTCACTTGCTAAGAAGGTCACTCAACACTCTATTAAAGGTGAATTAGACCCCATTGACTCAGTTTGGATTATTTGATATTGTGTTTATTCTATGTGAGCATACTCTATGAGTGTTGTGCCTCAGACCATTGGGTGATGATCCCCAAACCCCTCCTCCCTTCTCTTCCATTTCCATTTCTTACTACTGCAGGTATATGAAGTGCTAATTTAAGCCATTGAAGCTTATTTCAGAAGTATATTACAGCCTCCATCAAGTTCAGGTTGAGCTCCAATGAAGCCCATGCTTCACTTATGCTCACAGCCCCTTGCTGGTCATGATTCGGGCCTCTTGCCCCTTAATTTTGGAAGCCTCTTTGTAAGGGTCAGTAAATAATGTTATTAATATTATGTAATATCAATATATTCTGAAAATTACATTTATCAGGTCAATATATCTCATACCCTGAAGAATATCATCTCAGTTTCATTAAAAGATCATATTTTATTAGTGTATGGGGGAATTGAGTGAATACGAGTGTTGTAATGAATATTTCATGATGGGGAAGGGATTTAAATAAGTATTCATGTTCAGAGAACCCATATGTATCTCTTTTATAAATCTCAGGTTTCACAGAATTGGATTTAAGATGATTTAATAGTCTTTTTAAGACCCTAGCTAGATTACTAGTTTTTAATAACTAGTTTTACTGAAATTGATGCAAAATAGGCTCTGTAAACTAAAACTGAGATTTTTCAGTTCCTGTAGGTCAGGAACATAAATAAATTCCCATATCAATATCTAGAACCATTTTTGGTTTGGTTCGTACCACCCTTTTGCATCCTCCTCTGCGTAGGGTTCTCCTTGGCCAAAACTGCCAAAAATCCCAAATTCACCTAAAACTTCTTAGAACTTTCCATAAAATCAATGAAATATAGAAATAATTTATTTATGTTATATTAATGCTGGAATAAACCTCTGCAAGTTTCCATAATTCCCTGGTTGAAATAGACCAAACTACTCTCCTTAGTTCCACGATTTGGCTGCCCAGAAGCGTGGTAGCAAGTTTCCGCAGTGCAGACTCTGAACCCTAAATGGCACCAGATATAAATTTGTTAGGGGAGAGGAAATTCAATTTCATATTGTATTTGGTTGCTTCCCACTGATCACTCCTTTTATCTGCAAAATTTCCCAGAATAAACCCCTTATTTTCCCAGTCAGAGAAGTCATTGTGTAAATTAATTCAAGTTCAGAAATTTTAATATAATTAACAGAATTGGAGAGTTTTCAGTTCTATACACTAGACTTGGGACATCACAGCTGTAGCTAGGGTTTTACCCCTAGCTTGTGTGAATGAGCACCTACTAAGGAGAATGGACTCCTTAGTAGCAGTTCAATAAGTGGAAGATAACAAAGCTAAAACAGAAATAACAACTAATCTAAACACGCGCATAAAACAGAAAAAGCAATATATGAAAAATGTCTTTATATTAAAATTACCTCCGATGTGGAGGTTGGTGAAGCCCGTTGCTGTGGTCTGAGAGGGTTGCTCCGTGCTCCAACTTGCTCCTTCTCTTTCTCCGATGGTGGAAAATGGGCCAAAAGGTGCTCTCAAAGTGAAAGTAGCTCAAGGGTGAGCTAGGGTTTCACGAGATATTTTGGCAGAGTAAGGGTGCTATGACTATGGGTGTGAAATAAGGGGTCTCCATCACTTATTTATAGTTTTTTAGTGGTGGAGTGCTGGCCCATGGTTTTTGGAAACCATGTGGTTTAGGGCAGCTTGTTTAGGGTTTTTTCCTCCTTTTCCTCATTATTTTATATTTTTCTTCCCTTTTGGGGGATTTTTGCTATTTTTAGAGGAATTTTGGAGGAAAAAGGGGTTTTATGGCCTTTTGGAGGCTTTTTGATGGTTTTATGGCCTTTTGGAGGCATTTTTAGGCCTTTTGGAGGCTTTTTAGTGGTAACTTCAGGTTTTTCAAGGAAATATGGTTGGAAAATGGACAAATGAGCCATGTAGTGGGGTAGATGAGGTAGTGAACACTTTTTGGGTGTTAACAGATTGCCCCCTGATGTGCGAGGGCAAGAACTCATCGTATGGCTGATGGACATCATAAGTCATATTTGGTTTGTCTGGGGTGTGGAGAAGAGAAGAAACAAACTGAAACCCGGAACAACGATCCCAAACCAACTGCAAGAGCTAAAAGTACATAACCTCAATAATGGATGAGGAATCATCTGATCATATGGATGAGGTAGGCATTCCCATGCTTGTATCAGGATATAACATAATAATAACAATGGGGTCCAAAGTATGGGGACCTGACATATACATGACCTCAAATACTGAATGAGGAAGAATCTCAATTTATGGACGAGGCGTGCATACCCATGCTCATATCAAGATGCATAAACATAACTGTGAGGCCCGAAAAGAGGGACCTGTAGGATACGTAAAAAACCACTGTGTATATCATAAGGGTCCAGAAGGGACACAAATCTGGGACATACTGCTGGGTTGACCAGGTCTGAGCTGAAAAACGGATGCACTAGAATGATAGCAGTGCTACTGAATGTGGTACCAAAGGAACGGATGAGCTGCTGGATCAGAGTGACAAAGGTCATACTCGCCATGGTACACTGAACTGGAGCTGAACTGGATACTCAAGGAAGCATGGAACTGGATGGCTTCCAAATACAATCGCCAACGCAGCCCGGACATCCACGGGAACATATAACTGGGCGTTCTGAAGTGACTCACCAATGTGCTAGAGTCGGGGGAAATCCGGGGTCTTCGTCAAATAATGGAAGGAAGATAAATCCTGCACAATTCTCAATGATGCGATCAAGGTGCTGAAGTCAAGCATGTGAGAAACAACCATCCGGAGAGGCAATGATAACTCCTCCCAAAATGGTCTGTAGGCACTCACCACAGGTGGTGATGGGTCCAAGGCGCAGGGGCCTCTAGGTCTATCCTTTGGAATAAAGGGGCTGTCGTCGACAGAGGGAGACCTGCAACTATCAAGGCAAGGATGTTTCCTTGACAGGAGTGCGAGGTGGAAAACCAAAATGTGATAGTACTGATGGCAGGAGTGATAAACTGGGGGGAATAACTGGGCAAGTAGAGTGGGTGGACTCAAACTTCCTTTGTTCAGAGTATTATGGCGGGGATGATCGGGCAGCATATAAAACTGATGGCTGGGAAGGGGATCATAGCTGTAGTGGATTTGGGAGGGTGATGGGGCTGAGGGAGACTCAAGCTCTGGTAAAGTGGCAGGAGACTGCAGAATACTCTGAACAAAGGTGACCGAATTGGGGGTGCTGCCGAGAAGATCGATCATAGCTCCAAGAGGCACGGGGGGACTTCTTCATGGGTTAGGGAATGAGAAGAAGTATGGAGATAAAATGGTACTGTCGTGTGGATTTTACGAGCCCAAGACAGTTCATGCTCGTGGTTGCTTTCAATTTTAAGGAGTCTGAAAGCAATAAGAAGACTCTGAAGGAATGGAGTGGTATGGTACTGTCGTGTGGATTTTACGAGCCCAGGACAGTTCATGCTCATGGTTGCTTTCAATTTTAAGGAGTCTGAAAGAAAATAAGAAGACTCTGAATTAATGGAATGGTACTGTCGTGTGGATTTTACGATCCCAGGACAGTGCATGCTCGTGGTTGCTTTCAATTTTACGGAGTCTGAAAGCAATAATAAGACTCTGAAGTAATGGAATGGTACTGTCGTGTGGATTTTATGAGCCCAGGACAGTGCATGCTCGTGGTTGCTTTCAATTTTAAGGAGTCTGAAAGCAAATAAGAAGACTCTAAAGTAATGGAATGGTATTGTCGTGTGGATTTTACGAGCCCAGGACAGTGCATGCTCGTGGTTGCTTTCAATTTTAAGGAGTCTGAAAGCAAATAAGAAGACTCTGAAGTAATGGAATGGTACTGTCGTGTGGATTTTACGAGCCCAGGACAGTGCATGCTCGTGGTTGCTTTCAATTTTACGGAGTCTAAAAGCAAATAAGAAGACTTTGAATTAATGGAATGGTACTGTCGTGTGGATTTTACGAGCCCAGGATAGTGCATGCTCGTGGTTGCTTTCAATTTTAAGGAGTCTGAAAGCAAATAAGAAGACTCTGAATTAATGGAATGGCCAGGCAAGGAGGAAGTGTTCAATCAAGAAACATTTATGATGACCAGGAACGAGGGTGGGGGGGAACACTGGTGGGCCTCCTTGTGGGGCGAATGAATGGTGGAAAAATAACGACACAATTGCAGTATGACAGGAGTGGAAGGCTCATGTAAAAAGCATGGGACAATCTGGTGGCGGCCGATGTGGCACGCAAATCGGGGCAGCCAGGTCTCAGTGGTACAGTTGAAGGTGGGCATGGCTTCCGCCCATTTGGTGAAGTAATCGATGGCGACAATGATGTACTTATGGCCATTCGCAGACAGGGTTTTACACTCCATGAAGTCAATGGTCCATTTACAAAAGGGACCAACGGTGACGACTGGGTGTAATGGAGCCGGTGGTGTCCGGGCCTTGGGGGAAAAAAGTTGGCATTTATGGCAATGCTTGAATGCAGTGATGTAGTCAGTGAAAAGTGTGGGCCAGAAGTATTTGACGCAGACGAACTTTTGGGTAGTGGCCATCCCTGAGAAATGGCCGCCGCAGGCACCGCTATGACAATCATTAAGGACGTGTTCAGCTTCTTCATGTGTGAGGCAACGACGAAGAATTGTGTCGACCCCTCGCCGGTAAAGGAAATATCCTATGAGGAGGTAGCGAGAGGCCTGGTGAAGCATACAACGACGTCCATTACGAGTGACTGTGGGTCGAAACTTCTATGTACGTAGGTATAACAAGATATCACCGTACCACAGATCATCAGACGAGATAGTGAACAAGTGATTGTCGGGTAACTCATCGGAGATAGGTGGGGCCGGGAGAAAGGAAGGGAGATCAGTGATGAGCTGGGAAAGCACAAGGGCTTTAGTGCTCTTAGGTGTTCAGAACGTGAGGTCATATTCCTGGAGGAGAATGACCCATTTAGCCACACGACCTTGCAGGAGCCACCGGTTCAGGAGATATACCATAGGGTTAGTGTCGGCGATGACTGTGGTATGACTAAGCAAAATGTAGTGTCTCAATTTTTGGACGGAAAAGACCACGGCTAGGGCTAGTCTCTCCTCATATGGGTAACGTAGGGGTGGGTTGGACAAGGTCTGGATGACGTAGTAAATGACATGCTCTTGGTGTGAGATGTCTTCTTGAACCAAAGCTTCGGACACAGCATGCTCAGATGCCGAGACGTAGAGGATGAAGTCCTGAGAGAAATCCGGAGGGGAGATCAAGGGGGCTTGTGTGAGAACTTTCTTGAGGGCTTCGAATGTAGCTTCAGCTTGCTCGTCCCAGACAAAGGGTATGTGGGTACGGAGTAGGCGCAAGAAACCATGAACGGTTGTGGCGTAATCAGGAACGAAGCGTCGAAGGAAATTGGAGTGCCCTTGTAGACTTTGGAGTTGCCGGAGCGTTCGAGGAGAGGGAAGGTCTAAGATGGCTTGGAATTTCAGGGGATCAACAATAATTCCTTTCTGGGAAACAATGAAACCCAACAATCGGCCTGCTGAAACACAAAAGACACACTTGTGTGGGTTCAAGCGGATCTGATATTTGCGACAACGTAGGAAAACTTGTCGAAGGTCGTTGAGGTGGTCTGATCGTTTCTGGGAACGAGCTGTAAGGTCATCAAGGTAGACGAGCAGGATGTGGACCAAATCATGAAAGCAATAGGTCATGGCCCACTGGAATGTGGCACCAGCATTTTTTAGGCCAAAAGGCATGACGCGATAGGCAAAGGTGCCCCATGGGGTAGTAAAGGCAGTTTTGTACTGGTCTTCCTTTCGGATTTGGATCTGATTGTATCCAGAAAAACCGTCCATGAATGAGAGGAATTCATGCCCCACACACGCATCGATGAGCTGGTCAATAAATGGCGTGGGTAAATTTTCTTTGGGACAAGCGCGGTTTAAATCTCGGAAGTCAGTGCATACTCTAATGGTGCCTTGTTTTTTGTTAACGGGAACCAGGTTGGAAACCTAGGTGGTATAGGCAATAGGATAAATGAATCCTGCCGTGCGAAGTTTCTCAATCTCTGCTTTGACAGCTGGGAGCTTTGAGGGATGAATGGGATACTGTTTCTGATGGACGGGGGGTACATCAGGCCATGTGTCAATGTGGTGCTCTATAATGGCAGGGTCAAGACCGGGCATTTCGGTATAGGACCAGGAAAATACATCACGGAATTCTCTGAAGAGTTTTTTGTATTCTTCAATCTCTTGTTCACTGCAAGAGGCCCCTAAAGTAATGAGTTCAGGGGTGCCTCCGGGGGCAGTGATATCGATTTGGATGACAGGTGAGATGTTCGCCATGTTACCCTCTTCGAAGGCGTCAGGAGCGGGAATAGGGTCCTTGAACCAGTCGACCTTGGGGGGAAGGAAGTCTTTGGATTCAACTGCAAACTGGGTAGCGGTGCTAGAGGAGGATTCATCTGGGAGAAAGTAGGAACGATGGTGCATGTCATCCCAAGGATACTCCAGGGCAGTGAGAGCCTCAAGAATCTCTTCATTAGTACAGAATGTTTGTGTCGTCAAATCGGTTGACGAGGGAGTAGTGGCGGAAGAGATCATATAAATGGTATTGATCTCTTCGGAAGGGGAAGAGACCGGAGGGTGGATCTCCTCAATGGTGGGTGGTGCGGTCTCAAGATCCAGATGGTTCATCTCAAAGAGAGCTACTATGTAATCGGGGAGATCGGGACAGTGATTTGTGTAATGCCCGTAAATACCGCATATGGCACAGGGGTGGTTAGTGCGCAGGGATTTGTCGCGAGGTTTAGGGGTTGGATCAAGGTGGACAACTGGTATACTGGGGTCATCATTGAGCATTTCCATGTGTTCCTGTAATGCTGGTAACTGAGGACATTGGTGAGTTGCATGGCCCAACTCATCGTACAGCGAGAATTTGGGAGGAGCACGCAACACAGGGGGGTTTTTGACTGTCTTGGGAGGTGGGACAACAGTGTAAGGTTGGGGGCCTCTGCCCCCAGTTGGTTTGGTGAGAGGAGGGGGGGTTCGTAGAGGATGATGGGATAGCGACACCGGGAGGTGGTTGAATAGTAGTGACAATGGGTTGCACCTGTTGCAGGAGGACATCTGGTGTCGCCGGGGGAACGGGAGGCGAAATGTACCAAACGGGTAATCCTAAGGTTAACCCAGGGAGGCTGAGGGTAGCCATGACCGGGGCGCTAACAACTCCTGAGGGAGGGAAGAGGAAAGGAATGGTATGGATGGGGGTAGCACCAATGTGGCTAGGTACCAAAGGGGGTTTAGGCAACAAGGGCGGTTGATTAGTAGGAGTTCGTGTATTATGGGACAGGAGACCGTTAGTGGTGGGTGATGGGGGTGGAATAGATTGGAAGGTCGAGGTCATTGGCGCGTCTGAGTAAAATCTGGGCCACATAGAGGAAACAACTGAAGTGGTGGCACTCAAAACAGGTTGTTCAACCATGGGGAGAACATTTTCGGGTGCCGCGGGGGCATTGGGATCATGGTAGGTGAGTTGGTCCACCTTGACCACGCGTCCCTCATGAGGGAACATCATGGTATGAAAAACAGAAGAAGCAACCGCCTGCATGGCATACATGTAGCTACGGCCAAGTAAAAGGTTATAATCAAGCTGTGCATTAATAACCTCGATGTTGATGAAGACGGTTTTTCCAGCCAGCTGGACGGGGACGTTAGTTAAGAGGCCTTGTGGTTGAGCCGAACGGCCGTCATAGGCTCGTAACGCAGTAGAGGACTGATGGAGAGTGGGGGATCCCAATTTCTGCCAGATGGAGGTGGACATGACACATGTAGAGGCACCTTCATCAATAATGCATCGATGGACGACAAAATTCCGAATGGAAACAGAAACTTGGAATGCTAAAGTGGAAGGCATGCGGGGTTCAGATTGGTCCAAGTCAAACGCCATTACATTCAAATCATTTGGATAAATAGCCCCAATGGCTGAGAGTAAAGTCTTGCACTGCGAAAGGCAGTTTTTTAAGACTTCTAACGCAGACATGGCTGCGGGAGATTGGGCTAAATCATCAACAATGTTGTAATTGGACACAGCGTGCGCATTGGGGTTATTGTTAATACAACGAAGTGGGAACCGAGGTGCTTTGGGAGTGCCATCTAGTGGAGGTGGAGGTATACGTAACGCCTGATCAGTGGGATGAGCGTTAGTGGGTTTATTGGTCGGAGGGGCTTCGGGGGCGGAGCCATATTGGTTCCACCGAGTTTGGAGGTTGACCTCATCGGAGGACATCATCAACAAGTGGTGGGTACCTGAATCAAGCATGGGTTGATTAGGAGCAGCGTAAGTGATTTGTTGTTGGGTTGGCGCGTTGGCTTGAGGGGGAGCCAACGGTTGGGTGTTCACTACGCCTTGGTTTGGTAAGGGGTTTTGCAATACCAAAGGTGGCTGCTGAGGTTGTGGGGGGTTGGGTGGTGCTTGAGGAGCTGCCTGCCCTTGGCAGTCGGCATCTTCAGCCCAAAGTTGCCGAACTCGCTCCATGTGTGGGAAAAAATGTGTGTAGTGGCCATAGACCCCGCAAATAGAACAAGGATGGTTTGTTCACAAATTGGGGTTTTTCGCCTGCTTGGGCGGGCGATCAGGGTTTTGGTTTGCAGGGGCCGCATTATTATTAGCAGGGGTATTGGGGGGTTGACTAGCTTGATCTGTAGGTTGGTTGTTTCCACGATTTCGGCCCTTGCCATGGTTTTGTTGGCCCTAGTTGCGTTGGTTGTTCTGGTTTTGCTGCGGGTTTTGTTGAGCGTAAACTTGCCCTTGGGCAGCAGGTGGATTCTGAGGTTGCACAGGTGCTGGAGCGGGTTGCGGTGGATGATATGTAGGTGGAGGCTACGCAGGTGCAGTGACTTGAGGGGGTTGCTGATAATGCTATGGAGCGGGTTGCGGGTTTGCCGTAGGGGCTGCCTGTGGTGGGTAATAAGCGGGTTGGGCCTGTGAAGGCGTAGGAGCTGGTGCAGCCTGCTGGTGGTAGTAGGGATGCGGTGCAGCCAAGGGGGCATAAGCGGGAGTCACATGACCGAAACACTGAGGTGGACATGAGGGTCCATGGGTATGGTGGTGATGTGTCATGGGAGCATACGAGTTGGTGGCGCCAGGTTGTGAGGTAGCCCGCAAGAGGTCAGGTCCGGGGGTAGGATGCGCTATGGAAAATGGTTGAGGATGAAAAGAGACACGGCCAATGATGCCGTCGGCAGCGTGGGATGCCCCTGGTGCATCGTGCTGGAAGGAATCACCGCGAGGGGCGTCAGGTATGATGGTATAGAGATAAACCGACTGGTTGTAAATCAGGTCGAATTGTTGGGCCTTAAGGATGGCCTCTTCTTCAGAATGGGGTCTTTCGGATGCCACATCCTTAGCAATGACAGGAAGAAGGGATTTGAGAAACCAATCTAGGAAGATACGGTCATCTAATTTGATCTTGCATAAGCTACGACGTCGACGCCACTCATGAATGTGGTCCGTGATGTGGGTAGCCGTGTTTTGTCTGCACGATAGGAGGATTTCAACGCCCGCGTCGTAGCGGATAGGTAACTGGAAGAACTGCAGGAAGGTCGAGGCAAGGGAAGCAAAGGTGGCATGGGTTCCATGGGGTTGCTCGATATAACACTTGGCTGCAGAGCCGGTGAAGGTGCGCTGTAAGAGAAGGAGGCAAATAGATTCGTCCACTATGGAGTTGGAGGAACACCATAGATGGAAAGACATAATGTGGTTTTGCGGGTCCTCACCGGCCTTGCCCTCAAACTTAGGGATATCGGAGGGGAGCTTGGTGGGCATATGAGGCCATGCAGGGTCGTGTCGGATCGGGTCGTTGGTCAATCTGGCTAGATCAGGCAGGTTGAGGCTAGCCATGAATGACAAACTGGAAGATGGATGTGTCACGGTAGTGGGTTGGACCAAGTTGGGGCCAATGCCCCCAAGTGGAGGGGTGGTGTTAGGGAGGTTTCCCCCAATTGGGGGAACTAAGGTGGTATAGGATGGTCTTGTGCCACCATGGGTAGTGTGAGCCACTAATGGAGTGGGAATAGGTAGTCCCGCTACGGGAATAGGTGCCGTGAGGGGAACGGTAGATGGGGGCCCCATGGAGGGCATACCCAAAGTAGGTGTGGTAACTGGTGCCGTAGTGGATGTGCCACCAATGGTCCCTACTAAGACGGGAGTAGAAGTCACGCTAGCCATGGGGCTAGTAGGGGCAGTGTAAATGGGGTTCTCAGACTCTGGCTCAGAATCGGAGGTAAAATAAGGGGCATCAAGATCTGGTGACAGAGTCCTATGCCGCTGACGAGTGGAGTCAAGTGACAAGGCTCGAGATCTATGATTAGTGGTATCAAGTGAGGATGATCTGTGTCGATGACGGGTGATGTCAAGTGAACCGTGCTGTGGGGGCTCGCCCCTGAGGCGCCGAGAATGTCTCGGGGACTCAATGGTGACAGATGGTGTCAAATTTATGTGGGTTGAGGGGAGTAACAAACAGCTCAAAAACCCTAATGCAACCGAGTGTGCAGAAGGAGAGATCAAAAAAATAGGGCACTCAGGCCAACAACCAACTCAAAACACCCAATGTAACAGCGTGCTACAAAAGGTGGAGTGTCAACAGAAATGGTCAGAATACCAACAAGCAGCAGGTTTCCTAAAAATAAAAATGGTGGACTCGCTAGACCAAAGGGAGGTAAGGGAGCATGCAAACACTTAACTAAAAGTATTCTGACTCAGCTAGACAGATCCTCTGTAAGGTGATGAAATCCAAGTCAGACAATATGAATAGGAAAGCCAAGTGGCTAAGATATCCCCCTACTGGGAGGGACACCGGGTAGTCAATCCTAGAAGAATGGCAACTAAGATACCCCGTTCATGACATGTCCAGAAAGGTGAATCTGCCATTTGGTCCTTTTACCGCAATACCCCTATTCAGGGATATCCCAAGAATTGCGAAAGGCAACCCTTCAGTTACTGAATGGAGTGCGGTATTCCACTCAGGCCTCCGGAACCAATCTCGTGACTTCAACCCTCCTAAGGGAGAGGCCCTCTGGTAAACTGGTGGTGACCGTGCCAAAAAATACTAGGGGATTTTGGTTCCCTAATTGGACAACAGCTATGTCTCAAATGTAAGCAACCGACGGGTGTTATTGGAAGCCTATCCCCCCGATCCTACCTAACTACAAAGATTCTTTTGTGTTCCCCAAGTGGGGTTAGAATGTTGGTTGAGTTAAGTAGTTTTTAAGGCTCACTTTTAATTAGGTGACAGAGTGTGTGCTCGTGAGGTGATGAACCCAGAATAGAAGTGCCACACAAGGGGGCAACGTTCTAACTTAACAATAATAATGAATTCCCAACTTTAACATGCAAAATTTTCTGAAAAAATGCTGGAATTTTTAAAAGATGCTATAAAAGGGAACATAAATGATGTTGCAGAAAAGGCTGTAGGGAAGTAGGGCTGCAGGTAGAACAGATGGCTATGGAGAGGCAGAAAATATTGCAGCAGAAGGGGCTGAGTTCAAAAACTGGATCGAGGGTCGGCGACGAAATCGCGCGGACCGTGGGTTTGAGGGAAACAGGCGCGATCGGGTCGCAGCTAAGGGGCTAAAACGTGCGGTCGGGGCACAGGAAAGTGGCCGACAGGAACGGTTGGGTCGCAACTAAGGGGCTTAAACGCTCGGTCGGGACATGGGAAAAAGGCCGACAGGCGCGGTCAGATCGTAGCAAACAGGCTGATTAGCCACGGCCGGATCGCAGGTAACAGACTTGAATCCGTCGGCAGGGCGCCGAAAACAGTCTGAGAGCCGCGGTTAGGTCGCAGGTAAAGGCCTGAAAGATGCGGTCGAGATGTGACAGCGGCAGGAAAAAATGCGGTTTACGGGGGCTGAAAGGGACAGCCGATACGAAAAAAAAAAAAAATTACTGCAAAAAACTACAGCGGAGTCGCCAAAACTGTAGCTAGGGTTTTACCCCTAGATTGTGCGAATGAGCACCTACTAAGGAGAATGGACTCCTTAGTAGCAGATCAATAAGTGGAAGATAACAAAGCTAAAACAAAAATAACAACTAATCTAAACACGTGCATAAAACTGAAAAAGCAATATATGAAAAATGTCTTTATATTAAAATTACCTCCGATGTGGAGGTTGGTGAAGCCCATTGCGGTGGTCCGAGAGGGTTGCTCCGTGCTCCAGCTTGCTCCTTCTCTTTCTCCGATGGTGGAAAATGGGCCAAAAAGGTGCTCTCAAAGTGAAAGTAGCTCAAGGGTGAGCTAGGGTTTCACGAGATATTTTGGTAGAGTAAGGGTGCTATTACTGTGGGTGTGAAATAAGGGGTCTCCATCACTTATTTATAGTTTTTTAGTGGTGGAGTGCTGGCCCATGGTTTTTGGAAACCATGTGTTTTAGGGCAGCTTGTTTAGGGTTTTTTCCTCCTTTTCCTCATTATTTTATATTTTTCTTCCCTTTTGGGGGATTTTTTCTATTTTTAGAGGAATTTTGGATATTTTTGGAGGAAAAAGGGGTTTTATGGCCTTTTGGAGGATTTTTGATGGTTTTATGGCCTTTTGGAGGCATTTTTAGGCCTTTTGGAGGCTTTTTAGTGGTAATTTCAGGTTTTTCAAGGAAATATGGTAGGAAAATGGACAAATGAGCCATGTAGTGGGGTAGATGAGGTAGTGAACACTTTTTGGGTGTTAACAACAGCTACACAACCAAGCTAGAAAATAGTTGGGTTTCATAGACTGTACACAGTCAAGCCAACATCCACATTAAGGACCAGCCAAGCCAACATATGGGTTTCATAGGCTACTTAGCCAAGCCATTTTTCAGAGTTGGGTTTTAGAGGCTATCCAGCCAAGGATTACACACATGGCCCAAAGAAAAACAATACATAGCCAATCTAACTACCAGTTGGGTTTCACAGGGTGCTCATCCAAGACAAGGTCCAATTGGGTTTCACAAGTTTCCCAAGCAAGCCAATATACAATTGGGTTTCATAGGAGATCAACCAAGCCAATCTCCTTTGGGTTTCACAAGAAGCTAAGGCAGTGAAAGGGAAGAAATGCTAAGCTAGTGAGCTCATCCAGAGAGATAAGGACACCTTCACAAGATCTATTTGTCTTGGAATTCACGTTGCTTATACATCCAACATAAGGAAGTGTCCCCTTCTTTGCTCCAAAGTCCCTCCTACTACACCTTCCCTTATAGTTCTCTTCAAGATGTGCAGAGCAAATTCACCAGCCACTCTTATCTTATTATGAGGTTCCACACTAGTTTATAAGCACATTCTATGTCTCTTCCACTCCTAAGTATGGCATATAATTCAAATCCAAACCAGGGTGCAGGAAACAACAAACCACAGGGAAAAACAAGAACACAAGATTCACTCACTCTACAACAGAGGAAACCACTGCGAAAACACTTTTCGTGACCCAAGAGAGTGAAATAAACCATTCTGAACAATGAAACAATGCACAACAACACTGGGGATACTGCAGAGGACTACATGCTCATAAAATCAAGTGTTCTCTACTACCCATTTACTTAGCAATACCATGAGTTTCTCAACCAGGATTGAATGTATAGCATGACCAACAAGAAATAGAACACGACTCTATGAGCAGGCTCAACGAACATTTCCCATGAATTGAATGGTTGAATGAACTGAATAATGTCAATCCTTGACCCTTAGGAACAACAAAACCTTTTGCATATGGGAGAAAAGATGGACTGGCACACATCACGTGCTTCCTTGCTGCATAAGTAAGAATGCGGCTTCTCAGACTACAGACTTGCAGGCTTTCTCAGACAAGCAATCATACTGCCATGCCTTGCTCTTCCTAAGGCATTAATTGCCTCAACCAATTTCCTGCAAGAAAATTTAATTATTGAGTAGAGGGACGAACCAGTACAATTAACAAATGGGTAACTTTTGAACAAATCTATGGCTAGGATTGACCATGAGATAGATCGACGACGCACACCGATTTTTTTGATTCAACTAGCACTACATAAAAAAAATTCCATGTGCATGAAATTCCTATGAAATCCACTTCATCAAGTTTGGAGACCACCATTGATTTGGTGGGGACACAGATCAAATGAACCACAAGGATTTCATAGCGTCAACTAACATGGTAGTTAAATCAGCTAGCATGCACATAATTTCTATCCAAAAGGATTTAATTCCGATCTCGCGTCTACCTGGGTGACTTGGACAACAAATCAACAAAGGATGCTATGCCAATTAGACTAGGTTTTGTGAGGATTGAACCCACAATCACTCACCCCGAGGCTCAGGGGTTTGAGTAACTCCCCACCCTATCCCTTGTGGAATCATGCCCCCATCTCTTTCATGTTTCAGTCCCATAGATAGTATTTGGTATTTTATTAATTGTATAGTTAGAAGATATATCAAAATGTATTGTGCATGTCTTAGCTCCATAACCATAGGTATCAACCTTGATCACCTATCCACAAAACATCAATCAATGGTAGGGACTTGGCCTTGAGATCCTTTCCATGATTCAAATAAAATACATACATCATGTAGAATCTTAATACCATGGGGTCAAAACCAGGGTATTACATTCCCCTCCCCCTTCCAACAGCACTGTCCTAAGAGCTCTATGAACAAAAATGCTACACTGGCACTACTTTAGGGTTTTTTAAAATTGAACAAAAATGGATGTGACAATCACATGGCACCCTAAAATTCCCATGTATCCTCATTAGTACTATGGTGCTTCCACTGCACCTTCACCAGTCCAATGGCACGATATGGAACTCTTCCTCGGGTTCCTCTATGTGGTTGTATTGCATCATAACTCCTCCAATTCGTCGATTGCATGCATTAGTACACACCACAAAATATTTTCCTAGGTCTTGGAGAATCCTTATCCTCAGCTTGGAACATTTCCAATTCCTTTGGAATCCATTAATACCTATGCTTCAAGCGCAAGCAATGAGTCAATTCTCATGTCAGTATTCACAAGATTTTTTTCAAAATCATAGATGAATCACTTGCACATGTATATTGACATAAAATCAACAAGTAGCTGCCAAGTAAACCAAATACTTATCTAAATACGTATCTTCTTTTGTCTCCACAGGTATCCAACTTTGTCTTTATACAACTATGCCACCCATCAGACCTGCCCCACCCCACACAAGGATGGTACCTATTCTATGCTATACAGTCCCTCAAGCATACCCACCCTTCCTATGCTCTGTAAGGTGTGCATTGAAAGGTAGCCAAGTTTTTGCAATCCTTAGATCACCTGTGAAAATATATCTCAACCGAGATCTGATAGCCCTACTCTAGATCCTAACACCTTTCTGGGTGCTTAATGATAGCTCTGGATTAAGAGCCTACACCTCCTCTAGGTGCTCACCAAGCTTAGGTGCTTCCTTTCTGGACACCACAATGAATTAATTCACATGTCATATTCATTCCTATAGGATTCACTCTTTAAAAAGATTTTCAAAATCATAGTTGAGTCATTATGCACATGTGTATTTATAGAAAATCAACAAAAATTTGCTAAGTAAATCAAAATACTTATCTGTATAGAAACTCTCAACCGAGATCTAGAAGCCTTGCTTATGAGGAGCCATATATCCCAAACACATCCTTCTGAGAAGCTATGTACCCCAATTACATCCTTCCAAGAACCATGTAGCCCACGTACATCCTTCCAAGGAGTCATGTATCCAAAACAAATCCTTCTGAGTAGCTTTGTACTCCAAGGGCGTATTTTCATCATCTCACCTGTATTACATACAAGCATGCAGTTCACATGAGATGTCGTCATAAAAATTTTAATCATAGGTTTTTTTAAATCTATGTCATGCATACATGATTTTCCAAACATCAAAGGATCAATAACATTGATAGTCGAATCAAAATTTGAATTTACAATTCTGTTTCCTACATAAAATTAGATTTTTGCAACCATGAGGCCATCCTCATATTGTTTGGATTTTTCAAATGGGAGCATTTATCCTATGCTCACACATCCTACCCAAAACCTGGACATCCACATACAACATGTCATGTTGACACCATTTTAGATCAGCCAAACAATCAATAGCATTCAATAGGAAAATTTGAAATCTAAAATTTAAAAATATGTTCAGTTCAGAGGTTAGACTTCAGTCACGAGATCCTTCTCATAGCGTTTGGCCTCTGCACATTAGTAGATTCCTACCTTGGTTTCATTGGGTATAACCATACTGTCTTGTTCAATTCATTCTACCCTCAGTCTCCAGGAAGTTTTGATATGTATGTATATAAACACTAGGGTCATCTCTTCATCGAACTACAAGTTCACATGTAGGCCTCCTCAACCTATACATATACTCAACTTTACCTACAGAATATCCTTCAATGTACCTCCTGTAAAATCCTGCAAGTCCCCCCAAAAAATATTACATCTGTCACCTTTCTCAACTTCGCATACAACTATGTTCCCTTAACAATTTCAAGGTTAATCTCACATGTTCTTCATGTTCTTCCTCATTCTTAGAATAAATAAGAATGTCATCCAGGAGAACAAGAACAATTTTTTGAAGATACCTGCTGAAAACACCATTCATGAGGTACATGAATGTAGATGGTGCATTTGTGAAACCAAATGGTACCACTACAAATTCATAATTTCCATACCTTGTTCTGAAGGCTGTCTTATGGATATCTTCATCCTTTATTCTTACCTAATGGTAACTAGACCTTAAGTCAATCTTGGAAAATACCTTTTCTCCTCTCATTTGATCAAAGGGGTCATCAATTTGAGGTAAAGGATTTCTTTTCTTCATAGTGACTTTATTCATCTGTCTATAATCAATACACAACTTGAGTGTACCATCTTTGTTTTTAAAAAACAACACTAGTGCTCCCCAAGGGGACACACTAGGCCTGATATATTCCTTCTCCAACAACTCTTGCAGTTGCATCTTCAACTATAGAAATTCTAGTGTACACATCCTGTAGGGTGTCTTGGGCACTAATTTTTGGCCTCTATCTCCTTACTTACATGAACCAAGGTTCAACAACAACAAAATACCAACAAGACACCAAAATAAATCATCCTGACAGAGCAAGCTCGGTTGGCAATGCCCGCAAGGCAGGCACAGTCTCACCCGAGATATCTTAATGTGTAATTGCCAAAACCATGTTTTCATAGTTGGAGAGGGATTATAGTCCCTTGGAGTGCATCCAAGGAACTCAATATATATGGGAGGATGGATTCTATTTCTACTTGACAGATGCGCAACTATGTGCCACAATATACACGTGACACAACCTTGTCCTTAACCACTTAACAACTGGCGCAGTTGGGTGATGCAACTGATTCCTTAGAAGTAACGAACAATGTGTGACTTATAACTTAGCATATTAACCATGAAATCATTCATAACATGTCAACAGTGCTTATCACTCATTCATTCCTTAACTGATCAGTAATATTGCGACATACATTCAACAATAACTGTAACAATATAAAGTAAGCAAACATTCACATAACATCCAATATCCACAACATTCATTCATTCGACACAGGAAATAACGTGGAAACCCATTTGGGAAAAACCACAAAGGTGCTCTTCATATGGCATGAGAAATGTCTATAGCACCTTGCAGTCTACGGTTTGCAAAATGTTCTTAAGATATGTCTATCTGACTCAATCTTCCTTCTCTCATGCTCTTGGTTTTATTGCTTCTATATACTCCTATTGATACACACATAGCATGGATCAACTCTTCTACTTGACTATCCATGCACTCGGCTGCAAATTCCTTCTACTACTAGCAGTATATGCACTCAGTTGCAAGATCTACGGGTCAATGAACTTCTACTAGACTCCTCTTTTGAGTCAATAGTAAACTATAAACTGAATCTAACTTACCAAAGATAATCCACCCAACCCTTATACAGAGTAGGTTCCTCCTACTTAGCTTTTACCAGACCGCGTAGGGTCGATTGAGTACTACTCAATTATTACAGACTCAAGTGCCTTACAAAATATTTGCAATTACATTAATGAAAGACCAAACTGGTCACAAAATTCCTTGATGACATTAACCACAGCCATAACTAGCCATCGAAACTTCTTTCAACCTCTTGTACTGGTCATAACTAGTTGCAAAACTATCCTTTAGCCTTCTGTCGGTTCATCCTTTTGCAGTCTTCCGCTAGTTTGTACTTGTTCCTCTTTAACTCTTCTACATGCCTCTTCCACCGACTTAGATTTTCCTTCCTCGTTGCATCTATCCCTATCGTAGCTTCTTCTTATCTATTCTCATGCTTCTTCCTCTACCTACTTTTCTCCCATCACACGCCCTCTTTTCCTCTTATGCTTGCGCATCGAATTCTTTCTTGTGCACTTTTCCTAGCCGAATAGGCTCCCAACACTCAGATGTGGCTCGCCTCGAGCCACTAAGAAAAAATGTACGTCCCTACAAAAATTGAGTGTTCCGCAAAACTTTAATCTTTCAACGTAGGCTGCGCTATAGGACCAACCTTGTCCTGAAACTCCTTCAAAATTTGTTGCACCATTGCAACTAGCTCTGTTACTTCCTTTTCCTATCTAGCCAATTGTTCCACACAGTTGGAACTCATATGTTATGACAGTTCCTATCCTAATGACTGAGTAATAGTATAGAGCTTCTGTTGGATAGGTTGACGAATCCCTATAGCTCGTACTGCTTCTGACTGGTGTGCTTCCATTTCCTCATTCCTAGTCCACTCTTGGTCCCAAAGAGTTTGGAATTCCTACTAGAGCTACTTTATCTCTACGATATTTGTAACATTTTCTTTAAGCATAAGATTCTTCATCTTTGGCTTTGTGGTGGTGATTTTCTCATCAACTTGTTGCACATTTTCCTTGATATTTTCCCCAGTCTCATCCTCTAGAAGCACTTCCCACATCGCAAAAACAGATTCCACTGCCTCAGTGTAGAATGTCTCTCCTCGCTTTATCCTTTATTCTGCCTCCAACACTGCTTGTCTATGTTCTTCAAGCACCTTAGGAGGTGGGCTTGATACCTACTTTTATTGAATCTCTTCAACCTATTTATTAAGTTCCACCACAATCCATGACATCCAGGCAACCTTAGCAGCTAAATATTCATCTTCTTGGCCTGCTTCCTGTGGGAACTCCATAACTGTTCCTTTGATGGATTGAGTGAGTGCAACCCAGATTTTCTCTCATTCCACAATTTATTACTCCTTTTCTCTAAGGATGGTTTTACGTGTTATCACCTTTCTTTTTTGCTTGGTCTCCTGATATGACACCACATTTTCTCTGAGGCGTACCTCAGTCGTAGTCACCTACTGGACAACATATAATTCAACTAACTTTAGTTTAGAGAAATTGATGCTCAATGTATCAAAACTGTGGACAACATCATCATACTTAGGCATTCCCATCTCCATTACTCATGCTTTGATTTCTACTTTGATTGACGACACCATATCTCGTGTTACTAACGGGACACATGGATCGATGTCGTAAGTTTCAGCCTCGAACGTGGATTTGACTTCGTTTATGGTCTATGTTAGCTGGTTGATATGCTTAGCGAGCTCATGCGTCAGTCACAGTTGTTTCTTGCTTATCCCTCTCAAGTTGGATTTGGCCACTTGTGTGATTGCATCAGACAACAAGCCAATGTCCTCCTCGGCTAAGCTAACTGTGTTAGCCAATTTTTCTACTTTTCTCTTCTTGTGTTGTGGCTAATGCGCTTCTTCCTGGGCCCTCTTCACCTCCTCATCAGTCTGAGTACCTTATGAATCATCATCCTTTTTGAAATCATTATCATTGGAGCTTGGTATCTGAATTCCCAGGTCGGCACCTCCGATATTTCCTTCTCCATCCTACTGGTCATTGCTGTGACCATTACCTTGGCCATTTCCTTGACCGTTTTTCACATCAGGGCCTATGCTGATATTTCCAACTTGGTTAGCTAGAGGGTATTCTTGGTGTCTTCCTTCATTGTCTTTCTCATTTACTGGGCCACACCATTCTGGTGGCCAGTGCTGGCGAATTGCGTCTACATCATCATTAGTGATCATAAACCCTGCCTAGTGTGCTTGCTTGGCTAGGTCATTCTTCGGTTCCATAATAGTATTATGTGCATCGGCCTGGAAGTTTATGAATTCCATGTATCTGTGCACTGTCGTAGCTATTACTCTGTCAAACTTCCTGATAACATCGCATAGGGCCTCACCATGCATAAAGAACTCGATGTTATTATTTGTCTAGTGGATCTTGTCCTCCTTGGTCTCATAGAGGTTTTTTGATACTTTGCGACAAGGAAAAACACTCAAACATCCATCATCTAGTAGTACGGTGGCTTAGACTACAGAATGAAATAGATTAGGATGAGCATCTAGGATTAATGAAATTTGGTCATAGGTTCCTCCTACGCCTACTTTTCATCATCTATCAGTTCGTTCAACATGAACTGCGACTAGTTATAGGTGACTCCTTGTGCTCATTTCTATATGATTTCTATCGCCTCGGTATTTTAGCAAGTCTCATTTTGCACAATAGTTTTCAAGATATGATTTTGGATGCAAACCTTACCATATTATCCTTTATGGGGCCAACGAGGAATCCCCTACCTGCGCGCTGGAGGTTAAACTTCTGCTTCATCTTGGTGGTGTCTTTTTTCTAGTGCAAATATGATGAAGGGTCTCCTCCTATCTTCGACAAACCCATTATCAAAGAGATGAGCTCGAAGTTGATAGGGTAGGGTCGGTCGAGCCATAGACATCCTCTGTGAAAGAATACAAGGAGGTGCTTCATGTACGTGGTCACCTGGGTATTGTGCCCAAAGTGCGGCATGAACAACAGATTCAACAAGCCCACATTATCAACATCGCTATACCACTCCATTTGTACTAATATCTAGGGATCAGTCATCCCGGCTTGAACCTTAACCATATAGTTATTCCTTTCCAATCCCACTTGCTGATAGGTGATGCAATTCTCAAACTGCAGCTTGGCGATCTTTGGCATTATGTCCAAGAACAAGGGTATGTTATTACATATGCAGGGTGTCACCAAGGTTGTGCACACTTTCTTCTAGAGCGTCACTCTTTTTTCATCAACTCCCCTCAACCAAACATACTGGGGGGATTTTTCCACTTCCTTGGCAGCATCGACATCTTAGGGGTGGTGAGTATGGTGCATCCTCCTCCATCATATCCTTCTTAAGCATATCCGCAATTACCTCAGCCTTGCATTTCTTTAATAGTTGCAACCTGGATGACTCTCTAGTTTCTCTCTCCCTAGGATGTCTCGGAGCTACAACTGGTTGCGAGCTTGCAATTGGTGGATTTTGAACAAGGTTCGACACAGGGCCCGAACCACGGGTGGAACAGGGGACGAACTGGCCGCAAGGATAGGTTTTTGTCTTCGTCATTCCACTGATTCGCGTTCTGGTTGCTGGAGCTCAGTTGATTCAATATCTTCTTCAATTGGGCATGAAGAGGCAACATTTACATCAGATAAATCACTAGCACTATAAATCTCTATAACCATGGGTTTTATCTCTCTCTCTCTGTTACAGGCTTCGGCTCTGGTTCTTTCTTGGTCTCTTTGTTCATGTAAAAGAGTTCTTGGTGATGAAGCCTTGTATTTATAGGTGCCTACATGTCCTGCAATATTCATGCAACGGGAGGTCGAGGTCTTATCAATCACAGTGGGCTTCTTAGCCAACGCATGCCTCATCAATTAGGCTACTTGAGTTTTGAGCTGTACCTGTTAGGGAAGTTATGGTAATTATGACAAGGAAGACTGATGGGACCAAAAAGCACGTCATCCTCCTCCTCGTATATCATTGAATTAATGACACTTAGATGTCATAACCACCTCAATATTCATTGAATATTCACACTTTAATGTCTACCAGCCTGTCATTCTCACTTTTTCCTGCGCTTTGCCTGGTTTTGTTGCAGACGTGTGACAAAGCAATTTCCTTGTGTTCTCTTATATTTTTTTTTTGTTTTTTTATGCACGTCGTTAAACTTAGCCAAGCATGTCATGACCATCATAGTATGGTTTTAGGATACTTCCATTCACCATGCCCACAATGCATGTTCTGTCTAGTTTCTGGAGTTTTATAGCGCCCACATCAGTGATGTGCACGATCGTATATGGCCGTAGCTAATGCATTTTTAACTTCCCTGGATGTTTGAAGAATTTTCTATCATATAGAAACATAAGTCCTCTGAATTAAAATGTCTTAACTAGGATATGGTGATCATGCCACACCTTCTGCCTCTGCTTCTCGACAGTCTGATGGAATCCTGCGATGAAGCGTTCTTCTTCCATTTAAACAAGTTGCTACAACCTTTGCTCCACAGCATATTCGTTGGTCGTTTTTGTTAGCGCAACAATCCACAGGATCAACACAATGTACTCCATTGGCACAATAGCTTTCTGGCCACACACTAGTTTAAATGGGGTGTGCGCTATCAATCTCTTGCAAGTTGTGTGGTATGCCCATAGAATAGCTGATAATTTATGATCCCAGTCATCTCGACGCACGTTGCATACCTTGGTTAATGCATTCTCCAAAATCTTGTTGAAGGCTTCAACTGTTCCATGTGCCTAAGGATCATAGGGTGTCTTCTTCTTATGATGGATCTGGAACTCTACAGTAAGCTCAGCAATCATTTTGTTAACAAAATGTGTACCTTGGTTGCTGAGTAGAATTTTTAGACAAGCAAATCTGGTTACCACATTTTCAAATAAAATTTTCTGTAGTCACAGCAGTGCCATATTTAACAGGTGTGTCTTCTTCCCATTTGGTTAAGTAGTCTGTTGTAGTGATAATGTAGCGTGCACCACTTCTCTTTCCTAGTGGACTGATTGGTCCAAAAAAATAAACAACCCACTTTTTGAATTCTTGTAGTGTTATCTCTAGCGCAAGCGTAATCTCGTCGCGACGCAATGTTTTCTTGTTCTCTGGTAGATATCACAACGCTTGTAGAAACTCTTAGTATCCATATGTACAGTTGAAAAACATAATACTACTTGTAATATCTTGCACACGGTTTCCATTCCAGCTTAGTGTCCTCCTGTGACACCAACATGTTCTTCACTCATTACCCAAGCTTGCTCATAGTCGAAAACACATCAATGTAGTATCCCATCCACGCCCAATTTGTGTAGATGTCCCACAATCAATGTATAATTAGCAACTATGATAAACAAATGTTTCTTCTAGTTAGTGGATAATTCTTCATGTGCATAGCCTGTGCCGAGGAGATGGATGATAGTATTAAACTTTGAATTCTGATCATCCATCATGTGGATCGCAAATAGTTGCGCACCGGGAAAGTTATCATCCATACTGCTTGGTTCCTCACCGCTTTCGATCCTTGATAGGTGATCTAGCCTGACATTGAGTCAACTAGGTTTAACTATGACCTCAAAGTCAAATTCTTGAAGTAGGAAGAGCCATCGACAGATCCCCCCCCCCAACATTGGCTTGTTGACCATGTACTTTAAAGTCGAATGATCAGTGTACATTTTGAAATGTCCACCCAATAAGTAGTTTCAAAACTTTTGCATCACATAGACCATAGCGAGTCCTTCTCTCTTTGTCGTGGAGTAATTTTTCTCTGTCATTGACAGTTTTCTTCTTGCAAAAGCAATGGGGTGGTCAAGTACACCCTCTCCTGGTTGTATTAAGACAATTCCAAGCGTGACAGATGACGCGTTGACATGAAAATGGAACTCCTTCCAGTCTGGAAACACAAGTATTAGCGCAGTGGTCATCTTGTTTTTTAGCTTATCCAAGCATTCCCAACAAGGTTTAGTCCACTAAAACTTTGTGTCTTTCTTTAGCAACTTTTCCATAGGTATAGTGATCCGTGCATACCCTTTGATGAACTTCCTCTGGTAGCTTGTGTTTCCTAACACTGATCTGATTTGTGTGACTGATGTTAGTGGTGGTAAGTCCAGGATAATCACAACTTTTGCTGGGTAGACCAAAATTCCATCACGACATGCAGCATAACCCAATATCACACCAAATGGTGCACAAAAAATACATTTCTTGGAATTAAGTGTGATCTGATACTGCCGAAAGCATCCTAGCATCATGCGCAGCCTCTCAATATGGTTTCTTACTAGACCAAACACAGTCCAATCATCAAAGTAGACCTCAAGAAATTTATGGATGAAATATTTAAAAGCAAAAACTACTATTCTGGAAAACATAGTAGGTGCATTCTTGAGTCCAAAGGGAATTACCATATACTGGTAGCAACCCCATTCTGTGACAAAGTTCTTTTATGGCGATCCTCCATGATCCTAACTTGATGATAGCCAGATAATTCGTCGGTGAATGAATACATCTCTTATCCTATGACGCTTTCCAATACTTCATCTATAAATGGTGTTGGGAATGTATTGTGCAGGCATGCATCGTCCAGCTTCCTTAGGTCAACGTAGATCCCAACTTCGTTTTCTTATCTTGGATTACTATGGGGCTGATCCACTTTGACTCCTCAACAGGTTCAATGATTCATGCATCTATGATATGATCCAATTCAGATTTTACCTTATTTATATATCTTGGGTTCAACCTATAAGGTTGCTGCTTAATGGGTTTAGAATTTGGCCTTAGGGGTATTTTCATTTCTCCCAGGTCGCCAGCTATTCCCTTCATCTCTAAGAAATTGGTAGGGAACAGATCCTGATACTCATGCAGCAAGTATGTAATTTTCATGAATGTCTCTTCACCCCAATAATATCCTATATTGGCGAACTTTGGGTTCTCTAGCAACCCAATGTTTACTTTCTTGATTTTCAATGGCTTGAGGATCTGGTCGCTTGAAATACCACTTCCCTCAACCATGCATCTACCCTCTGAATCTAGTATGTTTATGTTAGTCAGATCATCATTTGTGTCTCCAGCTAGACTGTAACAGGCCATCCATTGCTGGATGGTCATGATGCACTAGTGGGAATTTTCCTCTTCGACAGGGATTTCAGCAAAATATTTTCTTTTATCATTTGAAGCATAGCATCAATTGTAGGTTGCTCATCAAAAAATTCAAATGTGTGCACAAACTATTTAGCTACCTCATCCCAATCCTAAGTTCCTTGTCGCAACTCCATAGATGTATACCAGATTTGGGGTGTCATTTCCAATGTGTGGATGAAATAGTGCACCCATTCCTGTCAATGGTATTTTGAAAATGCGGTGTGACATGATTTATGTGCTCTACATGGCTCGACAAGACCCTATACTTGTGACTCACATTGGTGAATTCTTCACCGAAGCTGGCTTCCATCAACCTTTGACATTGTGGCCATTCTAATATGGAATGCTTGTGTGTACCCCACCATCTGGAAGGCATAGCTTTTAGCACATGGTCTAGCATAGAAAAGCGTTACGACTCTATGATGAAGGACTCTTTTCATAAATACCTCATGTAACCGGTTTTTCCAAGTCTCCCTGGACTCCCCTAAGTTGGATGTGCATGAACTAGCACTCTTCCACCTTAGGTTTCCATCTAATGTCAGATTGATATAATCTTCTTGTAAGGAAATGACATTGTAGATCTGGTCAAGATAATCACTTTGTCCCTCATTGTAGACATGCTCAATGTATCTATGTCCCTCCAACGAATCAATGGGTGACACTACCCTCATCTCATCATATTGAAATGAGAGAATCATCTTCTTGAAATTGATAATAGTATGATTGTCTATTGCCCAATCTATCCCCAGCAGCGCAGAATATGGGTTCATGTCATCTACAATGTTAATGACTTCAAAGTCTCCAAATTTGTGCAACCCTTCAATGTCAACAGGGACCTGACTCAACCTACCAATTGGTAGGACCTTTACTTGATTTTCAAGTCACAACTTGACATGAGACTAGTCCAAGTGCGGATTTCCCATACTTTCCCAAGTTTGTCACGTCAAAATATTGATGTCCGATCCTAAGTCTAAAATGATGTAATCCATGTCATAGTCTCCTATCTACGCAATCATTCTTAACTCGTGCCCATTTTTAAACTTCTTTTTAAACTGGTTAACTCTCTTTTCAAGTTGCAACTCTATTGGTATTTCTTCTATCAATGCTTGTAGTTGTGTGATATCATCGTTATCTTGAATTAGCATTAAGCATCTTGACATAAATGACTTGAGCTTTCTAACCTTTTGTGGGACCTTCTTTTGAAATATATGCTAAAATTGTTCAGGCATATCCCTTACTTCAGTTGAGGAAGATGGTTGTTTTGGGTTTGCAAACTCTAGTCGCATGTCCAATAATAATTTCATCTTTTTTTGGACATTGAATGGTGCTTTTTTTGTGTGCCGTGGGTCATACTCGCAGCTGAAGTTGTTCTTGCAGTACATCCTAATTAGCTCTGGTTATAGCACCTCCTTGTGTTATGACAACAATGCTTGGCGCTCTTGGCTCAACAACAATCATCTGAACGTTTAATTTAGGATTTGGATTCGAGTTCAAATTATGCACAGGGTTAGAACCTATAATGGTCCTAGCTTTCCATTTTGTAATAAACTGAGGACATTGCTCCACATTATGGTCTTGTCCTTTATAATATGAACATGTATGTGTAGGATCCTGGAAATCCCTAGCATAGTGACCCAGATGTACACAATTATAGCATGTAACCTAACCTCTTATTATACCAAATCCTCCTCCTCAACCTCTGAAGTTTCCACCACCCTTTCCTTATGGGTGTGGTTGCTGTGGGGGGTATTGATTCTATTGGTATTGCAGTTGATAATGATTTTGTGGCACATATTGATGTTGAGGCACATATGACGAATGATACTAGTTCTGATAATGATTGGGTTGGAATTATGTAGGATGATAGGATGCTTGCCTTGGCTCATCCTGAGGTTTCCCATCATTCTTCATCAAGTAGGTGTCGACTGTGTTTTCCTTCAAGAGATGGTATGCTATGCAATCCTTCTCTTCACGGCCTACTGACTTACCAAATTTATAGAAAAGGCTTTCTGGGGTACTTACAATGTTTTGAAAGTATAGACACTCCTTGTCATGATGTCCTCTAGAATTGCATATGTGGCACTAGGGTAGTCCATGGGCACTCAACGGGTTTGGAGCACCTGATACAATATAGTTCATGTAGGTCGAACAATTATCATTGGTGTGCCCATCCATTCTGCATTTTGGACACCATAATTATTATTGGGATTCCTTTCCCTTCTTGATATCTTGAAGTTATATCGTCAGATTAGCCAGTTGCTACTGAATCTGGACCATTCCTACGGCACCATCGTCGATCAGCGAAGCTTCCAGCTTCATTATGAATTCTAGCGCTTATGTCTGTGATTCAATCTTTTGTTGCATCAATGGGCCTCAGATGTGTGGTAATAGCACAACAATAAACCACTCTTTATGCTGTACATTTGACATTTGGAAACTTACTTTTACCATCAAGGTTTTAAACCACTGGTCAAAGTCCCATACTGACTCTACTAATGACTGTTTTATCTCCTTGATTTCAGTGATACACAATGACTCATATTTAGGTTTTTTGAACTAAGAATTCATCGTGAGTGGTATCTCTTCAAGGGTCTTCTGTGGTGCTCCTAGTGGTACTACACAGAAATTCATAAACCAATCCATCCCACGACCCCTGAGAGTCATGATCATCTGCGCTTTCCTCAGGTCCACTTTGTGAACTAGGCGAACAATCCAAACAACTTCACAGAGGAACCAATGTTTCTCTGGATCCTATGCTCCATTCCCATTGAATGTGGGTAACCAGATATCATTCCAGGCTATTGATTTGGCATCAGAGTTATTTGATGAATCTATTGGAGGTGTACCTTCTTGCGTGCTATTCGCAGTAATAGCACTATCAGTATTAAAAACTCTTTCAGAAGATGAGGCTCTAGACCTAACCTCTGGCGATACTCTTGGTGTGATGTAGTCGAAACCTGATATTGGTGTCTCCACAGGCTCTTCGAAGTCCTCTGTCCCTTTTGAAATCAGGATATAGTTCTCCTCTTCATCATAAGACCCTTCGTCCAGCTGCGATTGAAGTTAGTGCTCGCTTTCTTATAACAAACTAGGAGTTCCTCGACCTCCATCTGTCTTCCTTCTTTTCCCTAATCTGAATATCCTTTCACTCCTCATGACTCCAGCTTCTAGTTCAGGTTCTGTACTTCTTGGGAACATCTCAACTCATAATTTCCCATTTTCTCTACATATTATCTATGCCATATCCCCTCTCCTTGGATATGCAACTCAACTACTCAACTACAAGATGCCCTTCTCATAAACTAGCATCTTGATCCATGTGCTAATAGATAACAAATACCTTCTTCGTGGTCCTTGGAAAAAATTTCTTTCAACCTCGCTATATGAGGTTATAGTGTCTACTACAAACTCAGTAATATATCCTTGCAAAATACTGTCAACCCAAAAGTCAATAGCTCTAGAGATGGTGTTACTTACACTGGTTATCTCCCAAATCAACTGATCATTCCATTAAACCGCTTCTCTTCTCTGAAAATTTGTATGCCTGGTCACCAATATTGACAACCACTCATGCAGCACAATGGGAAACTCTACAAATAATATCTTGTGAATGTCAGAATATATGTACTCGTTCACCCAATTTTTTGTGCTAAACCGTGATCCTGCGCTCTCTTCTTGCGCAAAGGCTATAGCGTCTTAGAATCCATCTAGTCCTGTATTTCCTTCTTTTTCAGATGCCACAAGATTTCCCTTGACTCAAATGATTACGAGTCCTAGCAACGAAAGCGTTTGTTGGCCTCTATCTCCTTACTTACGCTACCCAAGGTTCAACAACAACACAATACCAACAAGACACCGAAAGACATCGGCCTGACAGAGCAAGCTCGGTCAGCAACACCCGCAAGACAGGCGTAGTCTCACCCAAGATATCTTAATGCATAACTTCTAGAACCATGTTTTCGCAGTTGGCGAGGGATTATAGTACCTTAGCATGCGGCCAAGGAGCTTGATAGAGATGGGGGGATGGAGTCTATTACTATGCGACAGACATGCAACTATGTTTCAAAATCTACGGGTGACACAACCTTGTCCTTAACCAATTAACAACTCACGCAACTGTGTGACATAACTAATTCCTTGGAAGTAACGAATAATGTGCGACTTATATTATAACTTAGCATATTAACCATGAAATCATACATAACATGTCAACATAGCTTATCATTCATTCATTCCTTAAATGATCATTAATATTGAGACATACATTCAACAATAACTGTAACAATATAAAGTAATCAAACATTCACATAACATCCAATATCCATAGCATTCATTCATTCGACACAGGAAATAGAATGGAAACCCATCTGGAAAAAACCACCAAGGTGCTCTTCATCTGGCATGTGAAATGTTTATAGCACCTTGCAGTTTGTGGATTACAAACTATTCTTAATATATGTCTATTTGACTCAATATTCTTACTCTCATGCTCTCTGGTTTATTGCTTCTATCTACTCCTACTGATCCACACATATCCTGTATTGACTCTTCTACTTGACTATCTGGGCACTCGGCTGCAGATTCCTTTTACTACTAGCAGTCTATGTATTCAGCTGCAAGATCTATGGCTCAACAACCTTCTACTATACTCCTATTCTGAGTCAACAATAAACTATTAAACTAAATCAAATTTACTGAACCAAACTGAAGCTAATCCACCGAACCCTTAAACAAAGCAGGTTCCTCGTACTTACAGATTTTACCAAACCGTGCAGGGTCAACCGAGTACTAATAATTTATTAAAGACTCAAGTGGCTTACAAAATATATGCAATTACATTAATGACATACCAAACTGGTCGCAAAAGTCCTGTATGAAATTAACCACAATGATAACTAGCCATGGAAACGTCTTTTAGCCTTCTATACTGGTCATAACTAGCCGCAAAAATATCCTTTAGCATTCTGCTAGTTCATCCTTCTACAGTATTCCATCGATTTGTACCTGTTCCACTTTCACTCTTCTATCGACCTCTTCAATTAACTCATATCTTCCTTCCTCGTCGCAACTATCCCTGTCGCAGCTTCTTCTACTCTGTGCTCGTGCTTCTTCCTTTACCTTCTTTTCTCTTGTTGTGCACCCTCTTTTTCTCTTGGGCTTGTGCAGAATATTCTTCCTTGTGAATATTTCTTGGACCAACACTGATGCTGCTCCTAGCACAAGTTCAGTGGTAAATCAATATCCCTCTTTGGAGGAAGTCCTAGAATTTCATCAAGAAAAACATCCCTGAATTCCAACAATACATGGAATTCCTCCAACCTAGGAGTTTCATTATTTGCTTCCTCCCAAACATCGGCTGCATAAAATCTACCACCTTTTCCACATAACTTCTTCAATTGTATAGCTTATTCCTACCTGGTAGAAATCACCTTTGGAATGCCTCTTACAACCCTTTGGTTCCTTCTTCATCCACACATTCAAAATTCTTATTATAATAGTCAAGTTTAACTCTCTGCATTTCTAACCAATCTATTTCAATGAGAACATCATAGGCATCAAGTGGTAGATCATTCATATATGCATGAGTAAATATCCCATCCATATCCAATAAACATCTCTCTACCACCTCACTGACTTTCCTCTTGGTTCTAGTGGCTAGTTCGACTAACCATTATTTTCTATGCTTTGATTTCTTCAAAGCACACATATCCACAAGTCTAGGGTTGATATAGTTTTGAATGGATCTAGGGTCAATTAAAACAAAAACAGAAACAAAATGATCAATAATCTTACCCTCAACTTCAACCACATTTGATTGATGATCTTTCTGGCGATCCTCTATCGCTGCATAAATTATAGGAATGGTCCTTGTTTCATGACCCACAGTTTCATCTCCTTGGGTACTGTGCACTTGACCTTCATTCCCACTTCGATGTGGACAGTACTTAATAAGATGGTCTTCCCCACATCCCCTACATTGGACTGGTTTCCTTGGATTGTCTCTCATCATTCTGGTTGGCTTAATCACAACATGTGATGGCTGCCTTTGCTGATTTCGAAAATGAGAAGGTTTGAAACCCTTCCTCCTTTAATCGAGCTTCAAATTTTTCTTGAGGGAATTTCTCCTACTCCCTTCTAAATTTTTTTTCTTATGCACATATTTTATATGCCTTTGGCGGTATGTCGAAATCTGTAGCATGGCTGTAGTCAACTGATTTTTCTCTTCTAGAGCCTTGATCATCCTTTCCTTTTCCTCTCTGCAACTCCACCCTCAAGATCCTTATTGTAGATGCAATATTTGGGGAATTCTCTTGATTTCCCTTCCCATCAAATTCTATTTCAGCATTCTCAACCTGATTTCCCCCCCTCCATAGTGTCTGCCTCAAGCTCGTAGGGATCCTTTTCATCACTCATGATGTTAATCTTCTGGGTGTTGATCTTCTTGGTCGGACGAAGACCAAATTTTTAATATGCACTATGACTCTTGCAAAAATGTGTTATTCAACATCATTGTTAGCTAAATTTTAAAAGTAAAAACCATTTACTTATTGTCACCTATCCCATCTAGGCTCAATATTGTAACTAATAGCTCTGATACCAATCTATAACGTCCACATACCCTATAATGCAGATAAATTAAAATTTTTACTTCAAGAACACTTGTTCTCCATCAAAACACAGGGAATGGACATTAACACACACTTCAACCCTCATTCTTAGGCTTAGAAACTGTTGTAACAGTCCTTTCTCCCTTGATAGATCCAATCTACAACCAGAATGATCATTTCCACACTAGACCTGCCATTTCCATACTTCACCTTCCGCCTTCCGCACTTTCGCTTTTCGCCCTTCTGACCTTAGAAATCAGAAATCGGAATCGTAATGGGAGACAAAAACACTTAATGAATATTTCACCTTCCTCCTTCCACACTTTGGCTTTCCACCTTTCCGGCCTTGGAAATCGGAAATCAGAAATATGAAAAAATGACGGAATCCTTTATCCATTTTTTGTCTTCTGCCTTCCACTGCGAAACTCAAAAATCAGAAAAAAAAACAAATGCAGAATCCTTTATCCATTTTCCACCTTCCTATTTTCTCCTTCCTCCTTCTGCTGTAGAACTCAGAAATAGGAAAAACAAAAAATGAACTTATCCTTTTTCTTCAGTTTTGACTTCTGCTTTCCGACCTCCAACTTCAGAAATTGGAAAGTTATCTTTTTTCCTTAGAAATTTTCTGTGCTTTTGACTTCTACTTTTTGGCCTCAGAATTCAGAAATCGAAAAACACACTCTTTGCCTTGTTTTCAACTACCCTTTCTGCCTTCTGCAGGTGGATCCCAGGGTGCATAAACACAACAATTCTTCCCTGTTCAACCTTCCCTTTTCTAGTTTCCGCCTTTCGCCTCCCTTAGGCAGATTCGAAGGGGAGGAAACACTAAGTCAGCTGCCTCCTGACTCTGTAACAGGATTCTATCCTCCATGAACTTAGGAAAATGCATTGCAAAAACAAAAGGTATGTACATAAGTAAATTGCAAGAAAACATAGCAGAAGTAAACTTCTACTTAACCATCAATAAGCATTCAACATGATCATAACAAATCATAAGAAACTACATGGCATAAACAAGCATAACAGAGATACTTATCTTGATGATTAATCTGTCCCACAACTAGCTATGTCACTGCAACATTCCACCCAACCATAGGCCAATGTGTTCATTAATCTCTCAACTCCACTTCCACCCTCGAGCTGGGCATGATTTCCAAAAGGAATTAGGGAACAACAGGCTTACACATAGCTAGAACTCATAACACAAAGTCAAGCCAATAGATGGGTTTCATAGGATACATAACCAAGCCATCTCTTATTTGGGTTTATCATATTATCTAGGCAACAAGCCAAAACACTAATGTGTTTCACAGGTTACACAGCCAAGCCAACAAATAGTTGGGTTTCAGATTGTACACAGTCCAGCCAACATCCACATTAAGGACCAGCAAAGCAACAGATGGGTTTCACAAGACACTCAGCCAAGCCATATTTCATAGTTGGGATTCATAGGTTGTCCAACCAAGGGTTACACACATGGCCCAAAGAACAACAAGGCATAGCCAATACAACTATCGGTTGGGTTTCATAGGATTCTTAGCCAAGATAATATCCAATTGGGTTTCATAGGATGCCTAGCCAAGCCAATATACAATTGGGTTTCACAGGCTATCATCCAAGCAAATCTCCTTTGGGTTTCACATGAAGCTAAGGTAGTGGAAAGGAAGAACCGCTAAGATAGTGAGGTCATTGTTGCAGGAGCTAGTCATTGATCCAACTAGTCGAATAACCGACTAATTAGAGATTAGGTTGGCCACATAAAGTCATGTCGGTTGACCGAACCGATAGGTAGTTATTTGTAACTGTTTGTAATCATATATATTAGGCTATTGAGATAGATGAGATCTTGGTTCTTGTCTCTTGTGTGTGTTATGTTTATATGTTTCTATGTGTATTACTGGTAACCCTATGTGATCTACGAGATTACAACATTGGTTCCATTGATGATAGTACACATACGGACGTAATGACCATCAAAACATGATATCAGAACAAGGGATTAAGAACTGGTGGGAGCTTAAGATATAAAATTATTTGCATAACTACATAAGGAGAAATAGATTGACCATTGCTTAGGCGAAGGAGAAATTATTCACTAAATCACATGAGAAGTTTGTAGAGTCGGTACCCCAGCTTTTGAGAAAGCTTCTGGATGTAAAAACTGGAAGCAACTAAGGACCAAGAGCTACTAGAGGAACTGATTCGAGGATGACGAACAAACTTGTCGGAGTGGTTTGAAAAGATCACAGACGAATTCTGTGAAGAACAAGCCGTGGAGCAAATCGTCGGGTAGGCTATGGAGGGCTAGCTGGTCATGTGCCAGGTTAAAGAAAAAAGGATTCTAGTCGACTGAAAATACCATCACCAACAATGAAAAGTTGGCCTATGATGGAAATCGAATAGACGTTGAAACATAAAGGTACGTCTATCACATGCCCCGATTTTGCAAAAACAATGTTATATTATTTGTTATTATTTGAGGACAATATGTTAAATTTTATGCCAAATTGTAATTGATGACTCAACAGAGTCAAGGATATTTAATGTAATTCTAAATAATTTAATTATAAATAAATAAAGGAAGAGACAATAGCTTAGGAGAGCTATTAAAAGAGTGTTTACTGGTCAAATTGGTGGAGGAGACTGGGTGGAGAGAAAACTGACATGTGGTAGCATCCTCAAACCACTTCCAATTGTTGCAGGTGGCAATCTCCCTACATTTGGGGTCATGATTCCCCAAGAAACTGGAATCAGAGCAAGTGGCTCAATTAATGACAATTGACCCAAAAGACCTAGGAAATCTTTATAAAAATGCCCATTGAAGAGAGCTGAGGATGCTCATTCTAGAGAAGTGATCATTCAGGTGAATGTACTTCAGAGAAATTCAATGGAAGGGAATTGTGGAAAGAGTTTGAGGAAATAACTGCTGAGTGATCTAGTGCAACTTTTAAGATGAAAGATCTTACTTTTGAGTGCAGGGTGTTTTACTAAGTTATTGGACTAGTCTACTGTTTGCATTCTTCACCAGTTCTCAGCCAAGAAGACCAGGAACAGGCTCGAGGGTCCTGAGGAAGCATTGTTTGAGTGCTCTCTAGGAGTTTGGTAGGGAGGAATGGCTTCCTAACACTGTTGTCGTATATCCTAATAAGGTTCTACATTTTTTTTTTTAATGTGTTAGAATGGAAAATAATTTCTAGTCCGTGTTTTTCCACACCTGGAAGGACCAGGCTATACTCCAGCACAGATAGAGTATTTACAGTAGATGAAAGAAAATTTTAAGAGACTGAATAGAATATATATGGTTCTACATTTCATAGTTAACAGAGTAATTTATTTCAGTATGTAGGTTATTATTAAAAATATTAGTGATCTGGTTATGTTTGTTTATTGTTTTAACAAGCTTATTTATGTAAATATTTTGGAAAAGAAATAGCAGTAATCTAGTACAGGTAGAACGATTAAGATGATAAGAGAATATCTTAGTATATAAGGTTGTGTATTTACAGACAGTAGATTAATTTTTATTCCATTTAAACTATTATGGAGGTTAAACTGTGTTATGATAGGTTTATATTTCTTTGTGTTCACTTAGTAACTGAATGAAACGCAGCAGAAAAATATCATTCGAGTTACAATGTTTACATTCAGTTCAGTAAAGAAATAAACTAATAATCATATAGTTTATTTTCTAATAATATCAACTAATCTAAGACTAATAATTACTATAAACTAAGTAGTGTTATATTAAAAGTACTTAAATTTAAAGAGAAAATTAAGTTATAGAATCTATGCTTATCTTTTTAAGAACTCTGAGTAAATTCTATCTGTCAGTTTAGTAAAGAAAAACAATGAGAATATGATTAATAACTAATATAAAAATAAATATCTATTTATGTAAAAACTATTTTATAATTATCAGACAGGCTTATACCTATAAAGGTAAACTTCAGGGTCGAAACCCTAAACCAAATTTATTTAATCTTTACAAATAAAAACATTTAAGTTACAATCCAATTTTTTGGATTATTATATCAATAAACAATTAAACTACTATAGACTATTTACAGTCCTTTAAAAAGACAAATGTATTGTTACAAGTTAAATTATCACAATACACCTATAATAATAATAACTAAACAAATTAACAAATAGCAAAATCCTATTTTAATCAATTGAAGAACTTATTTAGACAAGGGTTTCATTCCATGACTACCCTAGTTTGTATATTCTGAACATGTAGGTTAATATTATAAACTACACAATATGACTGGGTTACAGTCTTAAATATTAACAATAATGTATTTGCAAAATATATTAGGCAACAATATTCTTCATCAATAGTTGGTTAGGGAAAACCCTAACATACACAGAGTCACAATATACAGTACCACTACAAAATGAGACTGAGCTCGAAGAAAAATTTTCTTAAAAACCAATGTATTGCATTGATAGGCCATAAGGCTGTAAATTTAAACTAATTACAACACCCAGCTCAAGGCCGAGACTACCCAATGAAATAGTGAGGGTTTGAAAATAGAATAGAACCAACAACTTTTAAAAAAGAAAACCATGTAACTAATGGAGAAACTGGACAAGCTCTCAAGCTCAAGGTTTCACCATCGACAACCCTATTACAAGCAGGGTAAGAACCCATTCATTGAACCCAGGGATTACCGGATTAGAGGCACGAGCCCCCGAAGACAGCCAGCATTATCTTCATCACGGGTTGCAAGAGTAGTCACAAGTTCCTGCAAGGAGAGCACAATACTGTGTGTTAGTTACAAAACTCATTCGCTATTGTAAACCCTACTGTAAAAATAAATTTACTATGAGTCTTCTATTTTGGAAAGAATACCAAATATTTACCTTAAATAAGAGTATTGAACAGTCTAGCGAAGATACTATCACCATTTTCAATTTGCACATACAAAATCTCCAAAACCCTATGACATTGATGGAGCACAACCAACAGTAATGAAGCTTAGCATCTCACAGCAGTGACAGGCCACGGGGAAGGAAAGAAGAAGCTAAGGACCGTTCATAAGCCAAGTGCAAACAAGGCAGTAAACTCTCGCATAATAACACCCACAGCTAAGAAGGTTGGCCACAATACTGAATTCGGGAGACTACAACAACGTTAAACCCAAGTTTTGGAGCAATCTTGTACAGGAAGAACCCTCACGGCCACCATGAAACCTTGCAGATCTTCCCAAAGGCCAGTGTGAACTTCGAAGGGAGAATGACAAAGCGATTAGGGTTGCAAGAGTTTTATATCGCCAATACATAGACAGGAGGTGACCACGTGCCCTCAAATAATTCCAACCATGCAAGGGTCAATTCCAAAGACCACTTGCGGTTCAATCATCCAAATTATTAAAACAATGATTTTATTATCAAACTATGCACGAACTATGATGTATGCATATATATTTAACACATCGATATTCATATATATAAACCTTATCATAATGTTTGATAGCTCGATTTTGGTGTTTGGTTAAACAATAATTCATAAACGTTGACCCTAGTGAAAGGTGGTAACCATTTGATATTATGGAAAAAGTCCAAGATCGATCTTGCTTAGAACCTTTCTAACTACTATACATTTATATACTTGCAAAACATTGTTAAATATGCATGTATTATAATCTGAACTTATCACTTTTAAACCAACAGCTTGGGTGGTTATAATGTATGGAGTTGAATAGCATAATAATAGAGTATAAACACGACTTTTACAAAGTTCGGTGTTGGTTTAAACTTTCTTAGAGACTAGTTGCTTCTCGACTTGTCAATGTTAGTAATTTACCTTAATTGTTTATATTGGACAAGATAGTTTTTGATTGATCAAGATAACCTGTACTTAGCATAAGGTAGAAATTTGATCATAGTAGAAAGATCTACCATAATAGTTACTATAGACATTAACTTAATGAAAGAGAGGCATTATAGTAATAATAAAATTACAATGGGATAACCATGCTCAAGTCTATAATCATTGGAATGACACTAATTGACTTAGAATTAGGAAGTAAGGGCATACAGTATTCCATTTGAAACAATGTAGTTATTTTTTTTTACAATAATCAAGCTTATAATATCAAGGAGTTTTACAGGTAGTAAGTTTCCCAACAGAATGTAAATAACGATCAGTTTAGTACTTTAGTAAATAATACGATAATGTATGCGGTTACATTAGTACATGCAGTATGATGTTAATGTATGTAAGAAAGTTGATAACTTATTAGTGAACAACTATTTTTTACATACCAGTAACAGGTTGATAACTTCCATAACTAGTAGGTTAAAAATAAAATCGAAAACTTATAATTTATTGAGAAGCTTTACTATCAGTATTGATAGAATCTCTTCCATGAATAAAAACAAATAGTACAAATAAGTATAACATTTGCAAGTTAAGCATGTTAAGATAGAAATGAATATACGACAAAGATTACAATCTTAGAGCTCTTAGTAAGTATCTTTGGTGTCGCTAAGCTTGATAAATAAAGAACCCGTTTATCTGAACTCTGCTTACAAGAAAAACTAGAAAAGATAAACTACTTTACCTCATTGAAGTTTCTTGAAAATTATCAGCTTATTTTAATAGCATATTATTTTTCAAACAAAAACACTTATTGATACTTATGAATTTTAAAACGTCTACTTGATCGATCGTACTTGTGAACTTGTAAGAACCAACAATCTGTCTGCATTATCATAAATGCTAAGCAAGTCTAGGATTCAAAGTTAGATTCCACCTACTTGCCATAAAGTAGACTCATTAGTAAACTGAAAGAAAACAATATGCAAGTAAATCATATTTTACGTTATGAAAAAGAAGCTGCTTTAGTTTACATAATTTGAAAATGTATAATACTAATCATTGGACTGTTTCATTTTCTGCTAACCATTAGCTATTAGTAAACCGCATAATCAGCATTTTATGTTATCTTAAAATTTTAAATTTTTGTGAAAATTTGGGGTTTTGACAATGTCTGATATGTAGAAAATAGAAAGAGAGAAGAGACTAAAAAGAAGGTAAGAAAGAAGAGATAAGAATATAACGCTGCAAAGAGGAATGACTACTAGGGTGACAGGCCAAGAAAGAAATCCTCCAAATTCGGGTCATGACCAACAAGAAGAAGGTGTAGATGAAGAAACATCACCCATGGAAGAAGACTTGTGGATAGAGCAGCAATAATCTCTCCAACTAGAAATTCCCCTGGAGGTAGGACCTATATCTCCAACAAATTCGAGTACCCGAATTCAAGACATTGTCGAAGAATACCTACAACTAAGAGCTGGTGAGTTTGGTATATGGATCCGACTAGATGATGAGGTAAACGATGATAATCATATAGTGATCTGTTGATTGGAGGAAGGAAATTGGGTAACAATTTAGGCATACTCCCGCAACCAAAGTATCCACTTGCTTTACCCAACACATGAAGGAGCACTCCCACTGCCAAACACAACTTTCCAAAATACCGAACAGTCGGACTTGCAGAGAAATCAGTGAAGTTGGACATCAACAGAAGAATTATACCTTAACTGACTTCTTGTCGGAGAAGAAATGACAATCAAAATAAATGATGGGAAAGAAAGTTCCATTGATGACAGCTGTGAATAGCGAGACAAACAAAATATCCCACTACCCCCAGCACCACCACTGCCACCGCCACCTCCGAAAGAAGACAATGACACGGACACTAACATGGGTCATGGATCAACACATATCCCTCTCTATGAGTGTGACAAAGACCCCAGATGACACTGGTTCATCTGGGAGTCAATATGGGAGGAAAACCAAGTTATGGTTGAAAAAAGACAGATGGCACCGTTTGTTGGTGCTCTACAGAAAAGAGCACTAACTTGGTATATGACCTATATCGAGAGAAATCCCGAAGCATCCAAAGTAGACATTAAAGCACAATTCGTGCCTTTATTTAAAACTCCAGATGCAAAACATCTGGCAGTCAAAAGGCTGAAAAAAACATCTCAGAAGCCAACAAAGTCTGTCCAGGAATATGATAAGCAATGGAAAGAACTCCTCAGCCAACTAGACTATGTAATTAACGAAAAACTATTAATTTAGCGGTTTCTTGTATGTCTATCACAAAACATCTGGTGACATATAATCTTGGATACATTCAAAACGTATGAAGATGCACTTACCAAAGCTCTGCAAGTAGAGATGGACGAATATTTCCCAACATACCCTATTGATACTAGATTGGAAGAACAACTAGAAATCATGTAGAAATATTTGAAGGAGCTAAACCTCAAAAATCAAGATGTCTGGTGCACAAAATGCTGAACGGCCGGACACACTAAAGATAACTGTCGACAAGAAACAAGTTGACAGGACGTTTTCTTTGTCCAAAAAAAATACTTCTATGACATTTTCCAAGAACATGGAGACCATTCAACTAAATATTGCCCATATAACATGAAGAACGACAAAGCTTGGTGTGCAATCTACGAGGTAAAAAGCAACGCAATGATTGAATGCCACCTAAATTTAAAAAATCGACAAAATTACCAAGCAGTTTACCAAACGAACGCAGTCACATAGAATAATGATAGCATCGAAAGAAGAAATGACCAAAATGAATCAAATAATCAAAGATTTGAAGGCTATCGATATGAGTGCTGGTTCGACAACTATCATGGAGGATATGGAGGTTGAGGGTGATTTACTGGAAATCGAGATAATCGACCATGATGACCCATCCAGTGCTTTACATGCTGCAAAGAAGGCCATCACTATGCAGATTGTCCATATAAGGATAGAATTGATCTAAAGTTTTGTACTAGTTGTGGTGTGGGCGATCACTCATTGGAGGATTGTCCCACCATGCTCGAAAATATTAATAAAAAGAAAAATGTTGATGTCTTTTCGTGTGTTCAAAAACATGATGTAATAAATACAAAGAACCTGCACATAGTAACCTGACAAGGGACAAAAATTGGAAATGATAATCCATGTATAAGAAAAATCAAAGAAAAGAATGATTATCCTAACCCGACTAAACAAAAAAAATTATATAACAACGCATCAAATATGTTTAAAGATTTTGCTAGACAGGAAGAAGTCGATGACAGTTGACAATACACAGTTAAATAATTAATACGCTTAGTACAGGATGATAAATTGGTATCTCAATTCATTGACTTATTGTATAATATGAAGCATAATAATAATACAGAAAAACAAACCAAAAACATATGCAGTCTAAACCAAAATGACAAGAGTGATGCCGACTCACTTGTGGATCTAGAAATCAAAGGATACCATGTTCGACAAGTTTTACTCGACTATAAGTAAATATTATGAATCATGACACTTGGGAATAGTTGGGTAGACCTAGACTATATGAGTCGGGCATATACATCAAGCTAGTCGACCAAGGACTGATCGAACCCATCAGGGTTTGGAGAAATGCCGATACAACAATAAAAGGAATATCGACTAAAGTCGATTTTGAAATTATCAACCCTAAGGAAGGATCCAATTCCTTCCCAAGTTTAGTAGGTTGACCTTGGGGAAGAAAAATGAAAGCATCAATATCTCTAGACAAAGAAAGAATAAAATTAAAAGGGAATGGACAGAAAGTCATAGTCCCTATTAATCCTTCCCAAGGAGAACCTTAGATAGAGCTCATTAATGAAGAAGTCAACATCTTACAACTATACTTAATTCAAAAGAACAAATACTACATTGAACCCAATATCTATGGTGAGCTTCACTTAGGTAATCAAGATTCAGTAGGATATAATTTAGACAGAGAGTTATATGATTGGGAATTTGAAAACTACGAGACCCAAGCAAGAGGTTGTTGAACCATTTAGGTTATTCAGAAGAAACCAGTTCATCAATGTTTCTCAGTATCCATCATTCCAAAAATATTCGAAAATAAAAGTAGGGAATATCCTACCTTAATCCCAACAAATATAAGTATCAGAAAAATCCCAAGGTATAGAGAAAGAGAATCTCTAGTTCTGCATATAGAACACATCTCCAAAAACCTAGGTGAACATGGCCGACTGCAAAGCATGGTAGAATCCTTTACAGGTCAAGTTTCTTGATGGTGGGGCACCCATCAGTCGAGACTAGAGACTTGGACAACAACTTCGACCTACTTATTAGAAATATTCAGAGGAAGGAAGCTAACCAAACACGCATAAATACCTGTTTTCATCCAAGGGAAAGACCCAGACGAGCACATAAGAATAGGCGAAAGAGAATGGAGAAGACTTGGTTATAAAGATGAACATGCATGGCCACACCTATTTCCCTTGACACTAGATGACCTACCAAATAAATGGTATAAAATGGAAGAGGCACAAGGTGAAACATTCCAATGGAATGAACTAAGACAGAACTTCATTAAGGACTTCAACTTCATACCACAAAATGAAAAACTAGTCGAAACTACGAAATAGTTAAAAGCATTCATAGAAATGACTAGAAACAATAGTCTGATACCGGACCAAGATCAACTGAAAATACCATGCAATAACATACAATCCAATATAATACCACAGTCAACAAGACTGCAAATGGAAAATAAAAATACAAAAGGGAAAATCTTTCGATGGAAAGCGTATCACTTAGAAACAACAAAACCAATTCGAACAGTACTTAAAATAGACACAACTGACAAAGTTGACACCGACTGAATGACCATAGCAGACTTCCCTGCTACAATCTCACAATTCAAAGAAGGGAGTCGATCGATCAATGAAGCTAAAGCACCAGAATGGTTGGATGCCAAAATTAAAACTAAAGAGTTTGACATATCAAATGATGATCGACTAAAAATGGAAAAAATTGGCGATTACTAGAGCGAAGAATAAACGACCGAAATAGTAAACCTACTAAAAGAATTACAGGATGTGTTTGCTAGAGACTCTAAAGATCTCAAAGGGATATTCCATGAAATGGGAGAAATGAAGATCGACATCAAACCCGATGTTTGACCTATAAAGAAGAGGCCAGACAAATTAGCTCATAAATACAAAGAGATAGTCGAGAAAGAGATAGACAATATGCCCGCAGCAAGAATTATCTACCCTATTGACCAGTAAGAATGGGAAAGCCCAATGGTTGTACAACCAAAGAAACATGACCCAATGAAACTAAGGATCTGTGTCGACTTCAGAGAACTAAACAAAGTCACCCTAACAGATCCATTCCCAAAACCATACGTAGATGAAATATTAAATGAAGTCGCAGGACATGAATGGTACTCGTTTACAGACGAATTATTGGGATATAACCAAGTACCAATAGCCAAAGAAGATTAGAAAAATACGACAATCGTATGTGAATTTAGCTCATTTGCCTACAAAGTTATGCCTTTTGGTCTAAAAAACGCACCTATAGTATTTTTGAGAATTGTTGTCAAAACATTTCAAGAATATATCTATAGAAAAATGGCAATATATTTTGATGATTGGACAATCTACTCCATGTTGAAATATCACTGCAAATGGATAAGGCTCATGTTAGAACGATGCCGACAAATCCAGTTATCTCTTAACATAAGGAAATGCATATTCCTAACTCCTATATGAATACTATTAGGGCACATTGTATGAAAATAAGGTATCAAAGTCAAATTTTCCAAGATAAATATTATCCTCGACTTGAAACCACCAGTGAATCCAAAACAAGTCAGGGTACTACTCGTACACTAGAGATATTGCAGGAAATTTATTAGACACTACTCAGATATGACCTATCCATTGGAAGAACTATTAAAAGAATATCAGGAGTTCGATCGGATAAATGAATGTAATATATCATTTGATACACTAAAAGAAAACTAGTCGAGGCTCCTATCCTCATATTCCCAAATTGGTCGATCAAATTTCATGTACAAATAGACGCATATGAAATTTCACGTCTAGCAATAGGCACGATTTCAATACAACGAGGGGACAATGGAATGGACTCTCCCATAGTATATAGTACCAGAAAACTAAACAAGTTAGAGATAAACTATTTGACAATAGAGAGGGAAGCATTAGGAATGGTCTTTGCACTACAGAAGTGCTGACATTACCTACTAGCCAACCCTTTTATCTTTTATACTGACCACCAAGCATTGAAATACCTTGTAAACAAACCCTTGCACCACGGGAGGATTTGTATTTGGCTGCTATTATTCAAATAATTTGAATTTGAAGTCGTCATTAGACTAGGGAAACTAAATGTCAGACCCAACCACCTGTCGAGAATTGACATGGGAGAGGAGCCGACAGGAGTCGAAGATGACCTATCGGATGCACACTTATTTTGAATAGAATCTGTCCCAGCAGAATTGGATGAAATATCTCAATTCTTATAAAATGGTCAAGCACCAAAGAGCATGAGTACAAAACAGAAACAAATATTAGATATGAAGGCTACACCATACAGCCTCATAAATAGATTTTTATATAAAATGGGCTTGGACGACATCCTCAAGTGATGTGTGTTAGAACACGAAAGAGATAATATCATGTACGAAGCACACTATGGACCGGTGCGAGGAAATTTTCAAATAGATACAACTGCCAAGAAAATCCAATAGTCGAGGCTATGATGGCCGACATTATACAAGGATTGCAAAACATTTATTAGCAAATGCGATCGATGCCAACGACTGGGTCAACCTCTGCCTGGTACATAAATTCCCTTGATATCAGTAAACCCAAGTTTGACATTTTAAATTTGGGCCATTTACTTCATAGGACCATCCCCAATACCAGCAAAAATAACAAGTGCAAGATATATAATAACCACAGTAGAATATGTAACCAAGTGGGCGGTGGCAGAATCAATAGACACATGTTCTAGTGAGGTAGCTGCTAAGTTTATCTATGAAAATGTAATTACTAGATTTGGATGTCTTCTAACCTTAATCAGTGACCAAGGATCACACTTCATTAACAAAACCATCAAAGCATTGACAGACCAGTTCAAAATTGACCATCGACGCAGTACAACTTATCACCCTTAGTCGAATGGAGCAATATAGGCATTCAACAAAACATTAACGAGGGGTTTAAAAAAAATATGCAACACCAACAAGGATGATTGGGACAAAAAATCCCTGCATTATTATGGGCTTATAGGACAGCATACAAATGTTCAACCGACCAAACACCGTTCTGACTAGTCTATGGCCAAGAAGCAGTAGTTCCACTACATTTTCGACAACAAACACCTATCATAGCAGATATCTTATGTGTTGATGTCAAAGAAGGCAGGAGGAACCGACTAATGCAACTAAGCAAGCTACAAGAACATCGACTCTTTTCTTTACAACATCAAGAAATTCAAAAATAGCAGCAGAAGGCTTGGCATGGTTGCAATATCAAAAAAAAAATTGTTAGTAGGAGATCTTGTTTTGCTATATAATTGTCGAGTGAAAGGAAAACCCAAAAAGCTACACACATAATGGATGGTACCTTACGTTGTCGAAGAAATTCATGCCAACGGATCAGTCCGACTAAGGACGTTACAAGGCATAATATTTTAGAAACTTGTTAATGGTGCCTGACTAAAATGGTACAAAAATTAAGAAAATATAAAAACATATATATATATATATATATATATAGATAGATAGATAGATAGATAGATAGATAGATAGATAGATAGATAGATAGATAGATATAACGACCATAACTGTCAGAAAAAAGATAAAAATATAAAAATCCCAAAAGCAACAAATAGACCCAACACCCGTAAACCAAAATGACAGGAAATTTTGAAATATTTACTAGAATACACTTCGAAAACCAACACCACCCCCATTGGCATACCGCCATCGACCACCTGCATGATCGACATCGACCGATGACTCCAAAGGTCAAATCATGCCTTCATGACTACGGTCAAAAGGAGTGCCAAAATCAAATCGCATTTAACGCAAACATGATAGACCGTCCTAGACCATCATTTCTGCCATTAATACATCCATTGACAAAATCGTCACCCGCTCCACCTATAAATACCACGCCAAAAAAAGATCATTTACCGTGTTCTGAAGAAATAGAGCAACGAAGTATTTAGAAATTTGAGAGAAGAAACCTTGTAAGTAAATGCAACCAAGAGACCAACAAGATGGCCCCGAAGCAAACCAGATTTGTAGCTACAAAAAAAAAAGAACTACAATTCGTCGAAACCCCACTCATGAGAATATTAAGAAACATAAAAAATTCCAAGGTACAGGAAAATTCATGGGAAAAAACCTGGGCAGAAATCAAAGAATGGGCCTACATGAACACACCTTTCATGGTGAATTTTGGAGGAACAAAAGAAACAACTGTAAAATTGATCATCAGTCGGTATCACAATGGAAAATTCTACTTTGACAAACCAGTAGAAATTTTTGGTGAATTAATATACAAGCTTATCGATCTCTCAAACCAGGGCGACCTTGTTCCTATTGGCATAAAACAAGGATTGGTAGAACGACTAATAGGAACACCATCAGGGAAGAACTCGAAAGGGATAATTATCAGTCAGATACAAGCCTCGATGCCACAAATTGTGGCGAAAATCATAACGACAGGACTCACCCTTATTGGTCGAGTGAGTGATCTGAAGCTAGACATACTGGAAGTAGTTGACACAATAGCAAACACAGGGAAAATTTATCGTTGGGCTCAGTATGTCGGTGACATGCTCAAGACCACATGTGAGAAATGCCAGGAGTCAGCTGGAATTATCAGATTCCCATCACTGATAATTTGGATAGTCATGTACCACTTATGTCCTATTGGATACAAGCAGTTCCAAGAACCTAGCAAATATCACATGTGGAATGCTAAAAGAGCTGGAAAATGGAAAAGTAATACTAGAAAATTGGTTCCAGACTCTAAAGGTCAAGAAAACTAGATGGAGGGTGCCTCAGAACATCAGACAAAGTCTACCAAAAAATGCACATATTCAACTAGAACTCGACCACACTGCGGTCTGGTACATGTAGGGGGAAAAAGAAAAAGCAAAACCTCTCGACTATTATCCAAAAATTGTGGAGATTTTCCAAGAAATAGCTCGACAATCCTATATCAAGCTGTTGATACCAACAAAGGATAAAGAAATAAATCAACCAATTGAAGAACCATTGACTGACAAAGAAAAAGAGGAGGATTATGAAGTCCACTTATATATCAGTACCTTCATGTCATAAGATATACCAGTAGAGGACACTAGCAGACTTCAATTGACAACTGTTCCACAACCTATCCAAATGGGAAGCATAGCGATTGAACATTAGGTGGCTATACCAACTGAAAAAAATATTATCTCAGCTCACCAACAGGAGGAAGGAGAAAAGCATATAGAAGAAGATATTGAATCAGATAATCCAGAATATGCTATGAAAAAAGAAAACTTAAAGAAAATAACAAAGGAAATAGTAGCCTCAAGGAAAAAGAAGGCAAATCAAGAAAAAGGGAAGGAAAAGCATAACATTATCCTATATGAATCAAAAGACGAAGAAGAACTGTTGGCTACTTCTTTCAACATCATAGAATACGCAACAACAAATAAAATTTTGGTTGAAACATAATTCAAGAGGTTTGTTGACGCAGGAGCAAAGAAAGGAAGACCGAAAAAGGTAAAAACTGCAAGCCCTTTAGTTGATGAGAACATTGTTGATCTAGTATCTACACCCCCACCCCCATCCCCAACCCAGATCACACAAGAAGATACCCCAAAACTACCCACATCAGTCCTGTCCACATCTACAAGAGAGCTATGCCGGAGACACTAAAAGAACGATTCAACCATGCTGGTGATTTCTAGGAATTCATTGAAAAACTACCCAAACTACTCACCTTTTGTCAGAAAATTACCACAAAATGTCCACTAATTGAATCTAGTTCAACATGCCTGATCCTCTCTCAACAAATCAACCCAATACCCCAGAAACCAAGAACTGTGGGAACTATCAAGTCCATATTCTTAAGGAACCCCAATAAGAGATCTCAAATTGTCGCAAGCCGCACTTCATCATTTACGCCATCAAATGTCTCAAATTCCTTACTAGCCAATGAACCATCAAGTGACACAGAAGAAGATAACCAGGAATATATTTTAGCAATCAACCAAGTGATCGACAACCTATTCTCTGATGACCCAGCTAATTCACCACAAGAAGTCAAAGATCCATTGTCAACTGAAAATATCCCCACTACACCAATTACACCAGACCATTCACCATCTCTATCACCACCTCCCAATCCAAAACCTTTACGAAACCCTGAACCACCTATTTCAACTCCCCCAGATACACATTGAGCTACAAATTTCACCAAATAAGCTCAACCAGAAATTCCATAGAGCAATGAATATCAACAACCGGGAAATCAACCACTTACAGAACCACAGGAAGAATGATAGACAGATCAGCATAGACACAAAAGAAAAAGAAAAGACAAAAAGAAGAAACAACACCACAAAGAACAAAAGCCAACAGTGATCCAAATCAGCCAACTTGGATCAACTACTGCAGTCGACACAATGGAACTAAGAGATGGAGAGTTGGGTCAACTCCTAGAAAATCTTGCCATAGAAGTAGCAACAAGAAGCTAGACTAGACGAGAGCAACCTGACAGCACTAAGAAATAGCAAATTGAATTTCTGACAAAATGCATAACTTTAATACAAACAGTAATACCGAGACCAATAGAGGCCGACACCGGCAAGCCACTGGAAAAAGCATATCAACTATTTGAAAGTGTGGTGTCGAACCTACAAATACACCTACAAAATACAAAGGAAGATCAAAAAGAGGAAACATCCAGACTACTAAGGCAGTAGTATACAACATTCTTGGAAGTGCACAAAGTACTACAGGACCACTTGGAAGAGTCTATCATCATAGCATAAGTGCTCCATGATTGGCCTACCTACTACAGACAAGTATTTCAGCAGACCCGCCAGAATCAAGAGCAAATTCAAGTGCTAGAAAAGAGGCGAGGCATAGAAGAAACAATGAGAAGTAAAATACAAGAATAGATTGTATTAGAAACAACCAAACTACAGAAATTGGAGAAACAAGCACAACAATGGGTGTAGCAAGCACTACCGAGCCTCAACAAACTGGATACAATTTTCTCGCAGATGAAGAGACTACTGGATGTAGCGGAAGAAAAATCTCAATTCGTGGGACCCAACATGGAAAGCATCACAGATATTTCCATCCAGGATAAAATGTCGACTCTGTCAAGCATCACAACCTTGAATATTGACATCCAGAAAAGACTATAGAATTGGACAGAGTTTCAATACCAACTGGCCATTACAACATAAGCCATTATAGAAGTATGTGTGCAGAAATGACCAACCATCTGACTACATAGTCCATGAATACAAACCATAATAGAAATAACCATCTCAGACAATGCAATGTTGAGTCCCTACCTTGTTTCTTCGAGACGAAGAAATATTTTGTTCCTGGGGGAGATGTTGGAGGACTCAGGAGCTAGTTGGTGAGCCGACTAGTTGAATAGCCGACTAATTAGAGATTAGGTCACCTGCATAAAGTCGTTTTGGTTGACTAAACTGACAGGTAGTTATTTGTAATTGTTTTTAATCATATATATTAGGCTGTTGAGCCAGATGAGAACTTGGTTCAGTTTTGTGTATGTATGGATCCTCATGATATAATATAATCTGTTACTTCCTTATCTATATTCTTCTCTCTTGTGTATGTTATGTTTATATGTTTCTATGTGTATTACTGGTAACCCTATGTGATTTGTGAGATTACAACACTTATTCACAGAGATAAGGACACCTTCAAAAGATCTATCTGGCATGGCATCCATGTTTCCTACACACCCAACATAAGGAAGTGTCCCCTTCTCTGCTCCACAGTCCCTTGGGCTACACCTTCCCTTTCAGTGCTCTTCAGAATGTGCAGAGCATATTACCCAGCCAATCTTATCTTATTGTGAGGTTCCACACTAGTTTATGAAGCACATTCTATGTCTCTTCCACTCCTAAGTATGGAATACAGTTCAAATCCAAACCATGGTGCACTACACAACAAACCAAAAGGAAAAACAACAACACGGGCTTCATTCACTCTGTAACAGAGGAAACTACTGCAAAAACACCTTCCATGACTCAGGAGAGTGAAACAAACCATTCTGAACAATGAAACATTGCACAATAGAACCAAGGAGACCATGAAGGACTACATTCTCATAAAATCGAGTGACTCCATTGCCCATTTACTCAGCAATACCATGAGTTTCTCAACCAGGATTGAATGACCAACATGAAAAACACAAAATAGAACACAACTCTATAAGCAGGTTCAATGAGCAATGCCCATGAACTGAATGGTTGGATGAACAGAAGAATGACAATCCTTGACCCCTAGGAACAACAAAACCTTCTTTCATATGGTAGAAAGGATGGAATGGAATGCATCTTGTGCTTCCTTGCTACATAAGTAAGAATGCGACTTCCAAGACTGCAGACTTGCAGGCTTTCTTAGAAAAGCAATCAAACTACCATTGTTAATTCCTTAATGATGACACATTACACCATATAGTGTGGTGCATTACCCCCTATATTGTGGCACATTACATATTATTTATGTAGTCTTGGGTCTATTAGTGGGTTTATTAGTTGTGTTGTACACCTTTATCTCCTATATATAGGAAGGAGATATTCTCATTTTATCATTATATCATCTTATCTTGTCTTGCATACTCAATACATTGTGTAAGGAGGTTCCTCCCTCAAAGAGGATTAATATTTATCTCTGCTATTCATATTTTAGGCATGGATTACTCACTTATTCTCTATTTCTTCTATTTTTATGCTATATCTGGGACTTGGTTGCATAACGTTTGGTATCAAAGCTCTATCCTTGGGATTGGTGTCTAGAAAAAGAGTCATCTTGGACCTTTCACTACAAATTATTTTCTACAAGGATTAAGAGATCAAGGTTAAAAACCCACTTCCATAATAGGCTGGTATATATCCAGTAACAATTTTAGATCCTAATCCATTATCGTTTCAGAGATAATTGTGGAGGAATCTAGGGTTTTGGACTAGTCCTACAGCTATTCTAAAACATGTGTTCTTGGGAAAAAGGTCATATCTAAGGAATCTGATATCCAAATGGAGTGATACCAGTTGCATATGAAATAAGAAGGAACATGGTATCTATGGTATAATTTTTAGATATAGAAACATAACAATGGACACGTGGAATATAGTACAAGTTCGCTCTTTTAGATAGGCCAAAAAAATGAAGCTTTGGTATATTTGAAATAACTTTTTGTTGTATCATCCAAATTAGGTCATACCCACAACATTGAAAAACTGAAAGATCAAGGTACCACATGACTAATTTTTATCCTCATAGGAGTCGCAATTCAAATTTTACCTTACTTACAAGTCCACCCTAAAACATTCTCCCAATCAGGGATTGAAAAGGTACACCATTTTGCATTTGAATAGATTTTAGTAGAAGGATATATTTGTGGTAAGCCCTAGGGTGTGACATTGTTAAAAACAACACCAAAAGGAAGTGGAAAGAATCACACTCCACTCAAACCCCTAGAGGATTCATGCCTGACATACAAGGAAATGGAAGACATTTCTTTTAAAGTGTCCAAGCTGGAAGATATGATTAAAGGAAATGTGAAAATTGATGCCTTTTCTCAATTGGAAAAGAAAATGGATATTAAATAGGATCTCAAAGGGATGACTAATATATAAGATCTCAAAGGGATGTCTAGTAAAGAAGATCTTCAATACTTGAAATATTTTATCAAGGATATCAAACATAACTTTATTCCTCAACTATTTAGTCAAGAAGAGGATAAGGAGGAACAATATGACTTATTCTAGTCATGTCTGGAGAAAATTGAAAAACAATTGGAGAGTAGTAATTTGGAATCCTCAAAAGTTGACAATTCACTAAAAAATCATAGGTTCAATTCAAGTCCAAGAAACTACTTTATCCCCAATATTGACATGCAAACATTTGATGGAAAGGATCCAATCACATGGATTTTTCAGATGGAGCAATTCTTTGATCTACACTAGGTTCCCACTACACAAAAGGTAACTATTGCATCCTTGTATTTAGAACCTAATCAGTTTGTATGGTACCAATGGATTTGTGGCCATAAAAAGGAGTTTATTATCTCTTGGTCTATATTCACCGAAGAATTGGTTTAACATTATGGGGATATAAATCAAAACACCATCTTTAGTCATTTGATAAATCTCAAGCAAAAAGGTTCAGTTACAGATTACATCAAGTAATTTGAGAAGCTAAGTCTCAGAGTGAAGAATATTTCAAAAGACAATTTCTTAGATATATTTATTGGAACCTTCAAAGATAACATTCAACATGAGGTGTGTCTCTTGTGGAAATTGAACCCAAGAGATAGATAAATTACAATCACAAAATTGCTAATCAAACATGCAAAATTCACACAAAAGGAGACTGAAATCGGAGCATAAATTAATCCTGTATTGAATAAGGGTACATTATCCAACCATATTAAGTAATATGCTACTCAAATATATACTTACGTGAGACATTGGAAAGCACTAGGTTTCTATTCTAATTGGTCAAAAAGTAGGCTTACTAAAACAAGTCAAATTCCCCATAGGTGCAAAAAGGACTTTCCAAATCCATGAAGATCCTCACGAATTAGATAAAGAATGTGGGAAATCTAATATTTGGTGGAAATTAATTTCATTCATTCTTTTGTATGGTGAAAAGGAAGGAGGATGATGTGGTCAAAAAATAAGGCAAGCTCCCTAGACTAGCTTTTCCTTTATGCCTTAAAACATATGTAAAGCAAGGCATATTTCAGAAAAGGTAGATATGCACTTTAAGGAACCAAGAATAAAGTAGACATGCTAAAAATGTTTCCAGGATCATTCCAAAGTGCTCCATGACCCATTTTAGCAAGTATTGACTTCTAGGAACATGTAGAAGTCAACTAGCATAAAGAGGAAATCTAGGATTCTAGGAATAAGACAAAAATGATTTAATTAATGTCAAATATGGGTAACTATGAGTTTATTATTATAACACCCCTCCTTAAGCTTGAATTTATGAGTAAATATTAGAAAATTATAGGGCTAGCAACAAGGCTTAGTCACCCTTTTGCATACTACATGTCCATACAACCAAGGAAAGAGGAAAAAACCCAGTGGGAAAATCCTCCCTTAAACATGGACAGGAAAACACAATTTTGGAAATATTGTCATCAATAATTATTCACCACATGATCAACAATCCCCAATAGTTATTTGAGATTACTGAAGGACTTCCCACATAATACTTTAGTGAAGAGTTCTGCTACTTGTTCTGAATATGCGCAATAGAGTAGAGCAATGGTACCATCATGCACAAGCTCCCTGATATAGTGCATATGGATCTCAATGTGCTTGGTTCTTTGTATTTGAACTGGATCAGTGGATATTTGAATGGTGCTTTGATTGTCACAACATATGACTGTTGAAAACTTTGATTCGAAACTACATTCTCCAAGTATCCCCTACAACCATAAACATTGAGTAGCTTCATTTACAACTCCTGTATACTATGCCTATGTAGATGAGAGTGCTATGGCACTATGCTTCTTACTTGAACATATGATTGGTCCTTATGCAAGCATGAACACATATCCTAAGGTATACTTTTGATCTGTGTTTTCACCTTCTCAATCATTGTCAGTAAATCCAAGTAGCTCTAAGTCATATTTTGCTTTGTAGAAAATCCCATGAGTCCTTGTTCCCTGAACAAAGTTTAGGATCCTATTGAATTCTCTCCAATGGATCTCATGAGGCTGATCCATGTATCTTTAAGACACACTAATTGCATAATATAATTCAGTTCTATCATGTGTAATATAAAGAAAACACCCAATCGACTGCCTATACAGTGCATTATTTACCATAGGAGAAGAAGCTACTTCTTGAAGCTTAACTCCTGAAAGGAATGGATTATTGCTTGGATTGCAATCTTTCATGCTGAAATTGGTGAAAAAATATGAAGCATACTTTCATTGATGAACCTTGATTCCATGTTGAGATTGAGCAATTTCGAGACTGAAGAATTGGATTAACAATCCCAAATATGTCATAGAAAAGGAATGGTTCATTGCATCCTTCAAGGAGGCAATCTCTTTATTTGAAATTCCTTTAATCAGTAGGTAAAACACATAGAGAAAAATAATCATTACATAACCATGAATCATCTTCAAATATACATTAGGAGCAAACTTGCATCGAGCAAAACTTAGTGACAGGAGAAAGCTATCAATCTTGGCATACCAAGCCCTGGGGTCTTTCTTGAGCCCATACAATTATTTCTTAAACCTATGCACTAAAGATGGATTAGATACAAAAAAATTTGGTTGTTGCATTTAAATGTCTTCATTCATATGTCCATTCAGAAAGGCACACTTTACATTCATGTGATGTACCTCCCACTGCTTTGAAGCTGCAAGGGCTATGGAAAGCCTTATGGAGTCCATCTTTGCCGTTGGTGCAAAGGTCTCATTGTAGTCAACACCATGTACCTAAGAGTAGCCCTTGGATGCCAATATTTCCTTATATTTCAAAGGTGAACCATCAATAGCAAACTTAATTTTGAAGACCCACTTACACTTCACTAGATTTCTCCCTGGGGGGAGATCAACCAGTTCCTATGTGTTGTTCTTCTGGAGTGAATTGAATTATTCTTTCATGGATGTTTTCCATATTGGATCATGTACTACATATTGATATGTATGTGGATTAGAATCTATCATCAAATAACACTTCTCAGCAAAGTGATGATCTTTCACACAAAGGGCACTCTCAAATTGATATCTAGTCCTCCTAGTGTCATTAGGATTTCCAGCTAGTTCCCTAGATGCATGAATGGTACTTTCTTCTAACTTTGGTATTGTAAGGTGGTTAGGATCTGCAAGTAATTCATCATTATTAGAAATATCTGAATCAGAAAACTCATTAGTATCTTCACTTACAATCAAAGGCTGTGGTGGTGAAGAGGACTCTCCAACTTCAACTGCTGCTAAAGGCTCTTCTTCGAAATGGACACTTATTTCAATGAAAGATTTGTTAGTGCTCAAGTTGATCAAATTGTACCCTTTCGAATCTTCAGAATACCCAACAAATAGGCACTCTTGGATTTGGGGTTGCAAATCCTTCCTCTTCTCAGTTGGAATTCTAGCCCAAGACTTTGAGCCAAAAATCCTGAAATGGGTCACATCTGGCTTGTTCCCACTCCAAGATTTGAAAAGAGTCATACCATCAAGCTGCTTATGTGGCACCCTATTCTAGATATAGGATGCACAATTTATACCTTTGTCCCAAAACTTTGGTGGCAAATTTTTAGCCTCCATCATACAAGTTGCCATCTCCTTCAGTGATATGTTCTTTCTCTCAACAACACCATTTTGCTGTGGTGTGTAAGGAATAGAATGCTGCATCTGGATACCTGCATCTTTGCAATACTGGATGAACTCATACTTGACATACTCACCACCATTCTTAGATCTAAGGATCTTGAGTTTCCTCCCAGACTGGTTTTCAACCAAGGCTCTAAAGACTTTGAAGAGGTCAAAAAATTTAGACTTATGCTTTAGGAAGTGAACCCAACAATACCTAGAAAATTCATCTATGAAAGTGAGTGCATATTTGGCTTGAAGCATGGACATATGAGGGAATGGACCAGAAATGTCAATGTGGATCAACTCAAGAGTTGCAGAGGTTCTCTCATACTTGTGCTTTGGGTGTTTTCCTAGGATACAACCTTGACAGACTCCCTTAGAATACTTGATCTTTGGTAACCCTACAACCATGTCTTTTTCACCCAAATAAGAAAGATACTTGTAGTTAATATGGCCAAATATTTCATGCCAAATATTTCTTGTTTCATTATCATGAGTAAGAAGAGAAGAGGGGTTTGAGTAGGGTAGAAAATGGGAAAACTGGTATACCTTCGAAATGTGATCAACAACACCTTTTGCTATGACTTTACCATTAGAAATCTCAGTGATTTCAACTTCATTGGGGAAGAAGATGTCTTTCTTTGGAGACCCAGTGTGATTCATATGATACACTGAAAATATATTATAGGAAAGACTTGGAACATACAACACATTGTTGAAATTACCATGGTCAAGATCAATCCTACCCTTTCCCATATTGTCATTCAGAGAGTTATCTACCAAAATTATTGGTGGACCTTTCAACATGTCAAGAGAAGAGAAGATCTCTTTTGTGAAAACCATATGTCTAGAAGCTCCAGAATCAATGATGAAACTAGGTGAGCTTGAGGTGCCAGCAACCAAGACATGTACTCTCTTCTTGTCTTCTGAATTTGATCCTCCTTCCCTCTTCTTTGAGCAATCAAGAAGGGAGATGTTGTTCTTCTCTAGGATTTGGGTCAACATGTCTATTACGAAGAAGAATTCCTATGGCTTGGGGTGTACCACAACAGACAGAGAAACCACAGAAATCAATCCCTTCCCAATATGCAAGAGGAATACAACATCTAACAATAAAGGATCTTGAAACAGACCTTATTCTAGACGGTTGAAGTAGATCCCCGTTGAGCTTTTTCCAATCCCTCTTGCTTTAGCAATTTACTCTCAACAACAATCAACAAGGAAAGCATGCTATACAATATAGTTTTAGGCCTACTCTAGCATATACAATAATAACACATAAGAAATTAAACGCATCCATGGATTCAATATTCATTTAAATGCACATCATTAGACAAGGAAATATATTTCTTTTAATAAAATCAGAGATTACATAAGTGACAACCTCTGTCGGCATGTCTGCAAACCGGAGAAACTGAGTCCTCCACCTGGGCCTCCACCACCTCAATCCTCCATTGCTCGATAGCAATCTCATAAGAAAAGGAAAGCTTGGGAAGAACACAAAGTGCTCCAAGGGACAAAGGGATGCAGACTCAAGTATAAGCAAGCTACGACAACAATGGACTATAGTTTTCTTGCTCTTCAATTCCCTTTTTTTCAATGTATCCAAGGGGTTCCTTATATAGTGCTTCAATGGGGTAATGGAAGGTCAAATTCGAGCGATATCGAGGCATATGGAATACCAAGAGACAAGTGACTCAGATCCACATCAAGGAAAAATCCAAAAATATTTGGACTTATGCACACATCCCGATGTGCATGGGTTTAAGGGTAATATCCGCGTATATACGTGAGAAAGGGATTAAAATTCATGTACAACAAATCATAGGTGTTTTTAGGGATGATCTTGTAAACATCAAAGGTACACTAATAGTCCATGGGGTCCAAAGAGTTTGCAGAGGGACAGGGAAGGCCATAAAATCATTAGAGGAAATTTGGGGTCTAAAATGGGCCTCCTAAGGAGAATAATAAAATAATAGTTAAAATAATAAAATAATAGTTGTTAATTTTGGAGGAAGAATGAAAAAACTACTTTTTTGTTCGTATTTTTGACATATCTCCCTATGTTTTTACTCAAATTCTGAGCAGGAGAGCTCATTGGATGCGAAATTTAATTCCACATCTAACTAAAACCCACACTACATACTTTTGACGGACCCTGCTACCACAAAAACAAGAAATACCTGAAAAACGTGATGATGACATCATCATCACATTTTTCAGGTATTTCTTGTTTTTGGGGTAGCAGAGTCCATCAAAAGTATGTAGTGTGGGTACTCCTTGGATGCAGAATTAAATTCCGCATCCAACGAGCTCTCTCGCTTGAAATTTGAGTAAAAACATAGGGAGATGTGTCGAAAATACGAACAAAAAAAGTAGTTTTCCTTTATGACAAGTATGTCAATTCAACCATTATGGTTGACTCATTGAAATTCTATTGGTTCTTGAATTCCAACTCACAAAATTTATTTTTGGCATGTTTTCTTATAGGGCCCATTTTAGACCCCAAATTTCCTCTAATGTGTGATCAACCATGTGTGGTAAAATCAGCTGTAACAAATGCCCCCTAATGTGTGAGGTCAGAGGGGTGACATCATGGCCGAAATAAATTATAAATCCATCCAAGAAATGGGGTGATGAAGAACCAGGTGGAAGAACCAACCATCCAATAGTATAGTACAATAATCAATCTCTGCATATGACTGGAAATACATATAGCAGTCCCGGATACATAAGAGTACAATGGTCATGAATATGCATGATATACAAAATGTGGCATGTGTGGTCATCGCCATGTACAATATATAATAGATCAAAATATCCATGATGAAGATATACAAAGGATCAAGATATCAATGGAAGCTGAAGATATATGATGGATCAAGATCTCCATAATGGCTGAAGATATCTAAAATACATTGGAATCAAGTCACGAGAGCTGAAATCTCATGAACACTGGCACGATCAAGGAGGTAGCATATGTGAAATGCCATCAATCTAGAAATTCTTCTAAACACACTGCTACAAGTACATGTCCTACTATGTGAATAGAAGTGTCGATGTCAAACATAGTAGTCCATTGTCTGATTACTGGTCATTGATGTATACCATTAACAGACGTGAGATCACCCACCAATAATGAAAATGGGAATATAGGTACTAGAGTGTAATCTAACAAGTGCAAATAAATGTGTTGAGGTCGAACACTTGGAAGAATCCATTGATCATGGGACACTGATGTATTCCCAAAATTGTTGATGGCGAGAGAACCTACCACTGATGACTGTAAGTCTCAAGGCACTCAAATGACTCTAGACTCCTATCCCAGAATAAATGATCTGAAGTCGATGGGATGGAATCTGCTGGAAGGAGGGCATTCAGGTATCCCCCATCAACCAACACGAGGTACTCAGCAATGTTGTATAATGTGAAAGGACTCAAACAAGATGTGCATGAACCAGTAATAGTACCAGGAATGACCGACATGGAAATTCAAAACAACTGAGGAATGGCCGACTCAAGTTTCAAATTCCTTCGAACAAGAGCATAAAGGTGAATGGTGACTGAATGTAGGCAACATAGAATCAATATAGAAAACTAGGACATCTCTGCGACACATAAGGTATCAATAGAGGTTCCATAGAGACTGGAAGCTTAACCAATCAGTGGAGGTAAACTCAGAAAAATGAGTATATCTCCTAAAGTCAAACTACTACCCCAACCAACGGATGTGATATACATTGCTCTATTCGAAGGCGACATGACTTGACTACTACCAAAGATAACATCTTTTCCTGTCCTTCTTTTTCGTTTTTTTGATTTTTTTGTACTTTTTTCAGATATTTTGAAAAGCTTGAAAAAGAATAAAAGTGCTTTATATCTACAAGTCTAGGAGGAGACGAGTGTCAAGGGGAAAAAACACTAGTTCCAAGCAGCGAAACATACCTATTCTCAATGCAAGGAAACATTTCCAGGATAACGACACTCGGGGGAAAGTACCCTCCTGGTAAAAAATGGGGAATCAAGCTTCAAAAGATATATAAAAAGGATCTGCTTAGCTAGACATGAGATAAGATCGGGCTATATGGATGATAATCAAAGTCAGGGAAGCTGATGTAAGGCTTAATAAGGAAAGCAAAACTCATGATAATGCAATTACAACTTGACATATACAAGGGAGTCCTAGGGAAATGGCCAGCATAAAGGTCAAGGAGTATGAAGCTCTTGCTCAAAGTCATGGAGGTACTATACAAAGGACTCCCACACCCTAAAGGAGAAATGTTTGCATGGGAACCAAATGAAAAACATGATCTAACTAGAGTACCCATGTATGGTAAAGCTCTACCATTCGCAACATGTCACTTCTAAAAGCAGCAAGAAGGTTCCATGACAAGATGGAATGGGTTCACACCTAAGGTTAAAATGAAACGGTCATAAGGTTATGCAAAATACAAACGGATGTGAAACCTAACCTATATTCCAGTTTAGACATAATCCCTACAATAGGCATAAATGGATCAAAGCCATGGTCAAACCACACTCAAAATGGATTCCTACAACATCAAATTAGTTCAAATGGTCCAAAATGGTCAAAAAATATAGAAAGTGGGTAAAAATTTCAAAATTTGTTCTATAAATAGTGAAAAATTAAAAAAAATTCATACCATTTGAAATTTTTGCCCAGCATAGTGCATTTGAGGTCAGAACTTCAAAAGCAAATTTTGGGAGCAATGTACGACGGAATCCCTCCCCGTTTGATCCAGGTAGATTCTCATGCTCATCTCTTTCATTTTCATGCAATTTTTTTGAAATTTCATGGTCTATTTTATTTTTTGAGCCATCCAAACTTGTGGGCTTTGGCCATGCATAAATCGGTACTTTTTTTGTCTATAGGGCTCACCATACACGGAAAATGTACTGAAAGATGCATACATACAAGACTGTTTTGAGAACAGTGGTGTACAGGGCCACAAATAAGGTTTTAAAGGGCAAAGACTAATAAAAAAACTTGGTTTTTGTGCAGGATGGTGCTAGAGTGGAGAGAAAGAGAGCATGGTGATGTTGAGGAAGTTGTGCAAGGTGATCTCATGGCCCAACAAGAACTACAGGCATGTGGCTTGTACAAATTTTGGTGTCTTGGCAGCCTGAGGGCCAAACGAAGACTGCTCTAGCTACTGGTGGACTACTGGGATCCAGAATATGAGACATTTTAGATAGATGGGATGTCACTTAGCATTGAGGTTGAGGACATATATTTCATCACTAGTTTGTCCCAATGAGGAGAGATGTTGAACCTCCGATCTCATGGGCCAGGAGGCGGGTTGACCATAGATGAGTACATAGCTGGGTACTACTTTCCAGAGACGGAAAAGGTTGGGATTCAAATCCCGACAAACTCTATTCATATTTTGGGGCTGAAAGCCATACTTTTGGCACTAGCAAGGATTGTAGGGTTGGCTTCACTCCACCATGCCTCATGACCAATGATGTTTTATGCGGTAGAGTGCATGCGACCTATAGTGTATGATTGGAGTACGGTGGTGTTGAGAAACATGAAACATCAGCTTAGTGACTGCAAGTTGGGTAGGGTACGGAACTTTGGGTTCGGCAGTATACTGAGCACACTTTTCTTTGAGCGGGTTCCAAGGCTAAGCCCTAGGGTAGAAATTGCTCCACATGGAGTCCGGGATCCAGCCTAGTGACTCTAGGAGAATGCCATGTGCAGACTGGGTCGAGGTAGGGTGGATAACCCCTACCCATCATATTTCTTTCCATGGTGGAGGAGACATATCGTCACCATAGACGACTACACCTATATAGGGATAGACTTTTGTGGAGACCGAGATATGCCGCTACCACCAAGAGCAGCTTATGGTGACATAGGTAAAGAATCCCAAACCCACTTTTTAAGTTTTGAATTATTTCTTTTTTTGTTTGTTTGTTGATATATTAACTCAAAAGATATGTTTTTGGTGTGATGACACATATTGACAACCTGTCATGTATATGCAGATGTAGGACCACGATGGCCAGAAGGCTTCCCTCATCATCGACAAAGGGGAAGAGGACATGATATCATGGGTGCATATGAGGAGCAGAAACTCCAAAGCATCCACACAAACTTTGTTTGTTTGACACACAGGGTACCCATGATGCAAGTTGAGGGCTTGGCTAATGCCATGCAGGACCAGGTGGTTGGTGTACCACGAGCATGGGTTCGATTATTTCAACAGCTAGATAGAGCTGTAGTTCTCTATCATGATTAGAACCCTCCTCGACCTTAGGCTTAGAGACCTAATTGTATTCATTTTTGTATGACCATGTAGTATATCTTGGTGGCTCGAAAACCCCAATTTTGTATATGACACTTACGTATTATGACATCGCTTTTTGGATGTTAATGAAATTTTTTTCTAATGATCGATTTTATTTATATTTACATATGTAATCGAAATATTCCATTGAAATATGCCATAAGAAATGAAAGCTAATCAACAAACTCGATCGCCACAAGAAAACCTAACTATGCAATGCAAAACTGTACAATAATATACAAAAATTAGCCCTGGCTGAAGATCATGCATAGTGTATTTTGAGATAGAGCCCATTTCTAGGCTCCTCCAAGGTTGTCCCTTCATAATAAACTAGCTCATCGGCACATTTCTCTAAGAATCCTTTAACCACGTAAGGACCATGCCATATTGGATTAAATTTCCCTTCCCCCAAGGGTTCCTTAGCTTGATCCCACAAAAGGACCAAGTCACCTTCATTAAACCTCCTTGGATGGACAAACTTGTCATATTGGACCTTGACATGACACTTGTTAACCTCTAGAGCCACTAAGTCATCTTGGCGCTGCTCATCAAGCTACTCTAAGTGGACCAAATGCTCTTCCAATGCAGAAGTGTCAGGTAAAATCTCTATAGCTAGCTTCAGAGAAGGGATTCCTCTTTCAACTATAAAGACTGACTCCACCCCATGTACAAGCTGATATGGAGAGAAACTAGTGGTAGTCTTAACCGCGGTTCTATAGGCCCACAAATCAAGATACAACATAATATGCCAATTAGTCTTGCTTTGTGCGATGGTTCGTTGGAGAATAGACTTAAGTAATTTGTTCACTACTTCAACTTATCCATTCCCTTGAGGGTATTACAAAGAGGAATTCTCTTGCTTATACCCTAACTTGGAATCCAACTCTTCCATCGTTTTATTCTAAAAGTACCTACCATGGTTAGTGACAACCTCTTACGGAATGCCAAACAGGGTGATAATATAGTTGAAAAAGAATTACACGGATGTCTCACCGTCGGATTTAACTGTGGGCATAGCCTCTGCCCATTTCATGAAGTAATCAATAGCCACAATAATGTGATGATGCCCCCCAATTGAAGTTGGGTTACAATCCATAAAATCAATCCCCCACTTGGTGAAGCGACCGGTGGTGACAATAGGATGTAACAGGGATAGAAGAGAGCGCATATTACATGCAAACACTTGGAAGGGTGGCACTTCTTGACTGCATTAACACAATATTTGAATATGGACAGCAAAAAATAGGCTTCTCTCAATTTTTTTTGGGTTGTAGAAAGCCCAGATAAATGACCACCACATGCCTCTCCGTGGCAATCATTCAACACAACCTCATCCTCATCATGGGTTAAACAACGACGCAAAATGGAATCTACCCCACAATGGTACAAAGTGTTATCCACTATAAGATAGTTCTTAGCTACATGATGATCCAAAAACAAGATCTTTGCTACTCTATGACGTTAACATGAATTGCATAAAGAGCATGAATGAAGATCACAAATCCATAAGAAGAGAACTAAACAACATAGACAATACGCACATAAAGACAACAAGTTGATAACAGAGTTTGTCCAGGATGGACTACGTCTCCAGGCCTGCTTCTCAATAGGAGGAATGATCTATAATCTCAGCATGAAGGCAAAATACATGGCAATGATACAATGATACCTTGGCAACAATGGTCAGGAAGAGAACTGCTGCCCAAAACACAACAAGACTGCTTCCAGCAACTTCGAAGCCTGAAGACGGTGTAAAACGAGTATAAACACTCGTACCTTCCTCCTGCAGAGCTACGCAATATCCCTTCTCTCTTTTAGCCACAAAATCTCCACTCCAAAGCATGAGTGGAAAATGGCAACTAAGGGGGCTTATATAGCCATGACTTGCCCCTCTTCACATTTTCCTCATGTTCTCTTTGGTTACAACAAATTTTCCAAGATTGGCATCTTGTTTCAAATTCTCAAGTTTTGGTTGGGTTCACTTAAAGATCCTTTTATCATGTAGTTGAGATCATTAACAACTATGCCAACCACATACCCAAGTATGGCATTAATAAAATCTGGTTGCAAAACTACCCAACCGAATTATGTATAAAACCCAAAAATTTGTTATAACAGAGAAACAATTCTCAACCCACTTTTAACCCAAACTCCATAGTTTATAATTTGACATGTGCTAAATGTGCTGGGCTCTCAGGCTGGTCGGAGCTCCCGGTCACGCTGGAGGAAGAACCAAGGTCGGGGCTAAGCCCCGGCTCCTTTGGGGCTCGAAATGCCACTTTAAATAAATTTATTTCCATACATTATACAAGGAACACCTTGTGGGATAACAGTAAGGAAGAGCACTATGTAGGAGAGGTCACAGGGTCAAACCTTGTGGAGGCCATTCTTCTTACTAAAATTTTAACCAATCATCAAGTGCCATGTGGTGAAATATTACTGGGCCAAGACACCTTCCGTATAGACAGGTGTTCCCTTTGGATTGGACCATACCATTGAATGGGTTGACACATCATCCATCTGTACATGCCACATGTCATCCTCTCATTGGTTCCTACACATGCCATGTCATCATGTTCATACAATATGGATGCCATGTGTCACGCTATCAGTGGTGCCATGTGGCACCTCTTTTGTCAATTTTGCCTATTGACCTCATAGAACATAATGCGATAACTTTCTCATACGAAGTCTGTTTGAGGTGAAACGAACACCGTTGGAATCATCTTAACGAGCCCTTCAATTTGATGCTAGTTTTGTTGAGATTGGAGGACTTAAAAGTTTTTGCCTTCTTGGATCCTCCCAGATCATTCCTCCCCACTGAGAAGCTTTTGGCCTCCAAAATCCTTTACTAGTCAATAGATAGGTGAGGGAATTGCTCCTTCATTTTCTCCTTCTCGATCCACTTGGCTTTGCTTGGATGAGTGCCTTTGATTCCCTCTCAAAGATACTCAACATCACCTCTGCGAGAAGTCATTGTCCTTCTGTCCAAGATGACATATTCCTTTAGCTCATCCATGTACTCAGGAGCAAATTCATCAACTGATGGAAATGAGACATTCTCCCTTTCATCCATGATCATGGGAGGCTCATAGAGTTTCAATTTCTCCACATTCACCACTGAGTAGATCTGCATATATGGCGGTAGCTCTAAGTGAAAAGCATTCGTCTCAATCTTCTCCAAGATGGTGAAGGGACCATATCTAATAGGATTGAGCTTCTTGCATTCTCCTTTCATCCTCTCCTTGCTGATGTGAAGCCACACTTGATCTCCCACCTAAAACTGATGATCAACTCTATGCTTTTCATGGCGAGCCTTGTACTGGGATTCACTCTTCTCCAACTGCTCTTGCACAGCTTGATGTACCTGTTGAACTCTCTGAATGAACCTGCAGGATTTGTATTCATCCTTGGAAGTGCTTGAATCAACCTCTCTCCCATAATTCAAGTCCAATGAAGTCTTTGGAAAGTACCCAAAGCATGTCTCAAATGGCGAGCTCTGAGTGGAAGAATGCATAGCCCTGTTGTAGGCATGCTGCACATACTGGATCTGTTCATCCCATAACTTAGGATTCTTGTTGCAATAGGCTCGAAGCAAATTGACAACTATCCTATTGACTACCTCTGTCTATCTGTCTGTCTGTGGATGGAAAGCGGTGCTCCTCTTCAGCTTGGTGTCCATCATACACCATAACTTTGTCCAAAACCCTCCAAGGAATCAGGAGTCCCGATCTGAGATAATGGACGTAGGAAGTCCAAAGTGAACCCATACATGCTGAAAGAAGAGAGAAGTAGCCTCCTCTGTAGTGACCTAATTTTTACATGGCATAAGAATATACATCTTTCTAAACCTATCCATGACCACATACAAGTAGTCATGACCCCTCCTAGACATAGGCAAACCCCCCACAAAATCCATGGAAATGATTTCCCAAGGATGGGAAGGAACAGGAAGTGGTGAGTACAGCCCCAATTTTCTATTAGTGGGATTACAAGTAGAGAACATCACACACCCCTTTACATACTTTGTTACAATGTCTTTCATGTGAGGCCAATACATGAGTCTTTGCAAATGGGCCAAAGTATTACCTACCCCAAAATGCCCTGATACAAGAGAAGTATGAGCTTCTCGTAGTACATGGACCCTTTCACTGATAGGAACACATAACTTGCCCAAATGATTGAGCAAATTTCCCTGCAAATAGTAGTCTTCCACCTGTGTGCCATTGGTTAGCTTCTCATAAATCTCCTTGAAATCATCATCAGTAGCATACTACTCAATATAAATTTCATGGGACAAAGAAGCATTTTTCAAAACAATAGATGCAACAATAGGAGGTCTAGAAAGCATATCTGCCACTTTGTTACTAGTACCCTTCTTGTACTTGATCACTAGATGGAATTGTTGAAGAAATCCCATCCACCTGAAATGATGAGCTTGCTGGAGCTTAGTCTGGGACTGGAGATACTGCAAGGGCTGGTGATCAGTATGGATGATTGTCTCCTTACCCATCAAGTAGTGTTTCCACTTCTTGACACTCTGAACCAAAGCATACAACTCTTTGTCATAGGTGGGGTAGTTGATCACTGCTTGAGTAAAATTCTCTAAATGGTAGCAAATAGGCTTGCGGTGTTGCATCAATACTGCCCCCATGGCATATCCACTGGCATCTGTCTCTATCTCAAATGGATGCTGCAAATCGGGCAAGGCTACGACTGGGGCAGTGCTGATCTTTCCCTTCAATGTGTCGAAGGATTTATGCTGCTTACCTCCCCAATGGAAGGCTTTCTTCACACTTGTTAAGGCATGCAAAGGATATGCTATGTATGAGAAGTTCTGAATGAACCTCCTCCAATATTGAACAACTCCTAAAAAGATTCTCACTTTAGTAGCATTAGTAGGCTTAGACCAATTGACAATTACATCAACTTTTGAAGGATCAATTTTTAAATTTTCACCTCCTACAATATGACCCAAGTAAACTAATGAAGTTTTTCCAAATTTACACTTTGACAGTTTTACATACAATTTCTCCTTTTTCAAAGTGTCCAACACTATCTTTACATGCCCTACATGCGCTTCCCAAGTTTTACTAAAGACCGATATATCATCTAGATAAACAATGACAAAATCATCTAAGAATGGCCGGAAAACATCATTCATTACCTGCATAAAGGTTGCAGGTGCATTGCAAAGCCCAAAGGGAATCACCAACCACTCAAATAGACCTTGCTTGGTCTTGAAGGTCATCTTCCACACATCACTTTCTGCAATTCTGATTTGGTGGTAGCCACTGCGAAAATCCAACTTGGTAAATACCGCAACATCTTTCAACTGGTCGAGCAAGTCATATATGCGAGGAAGTGAGTATCAATTCTTGATCATGATCTTGTTGAGAGCCCGATAGTCAACGCACATCCTCCATGTGCCATCTTTCTTCATCACCAACACAATCGGCAAACCACATGGAGAGGAGATGGGTCTGATCACTCCGTGGTCCAACAAGTCTTGAACCTGCTTTTTAATCTCTTCTATTTCAACTGTGGACAACCTGTACATGCCCACATTAGGAAGAGAGACATCCTGCTGGAGATGAAACTCATGCTGAATCTCCCTTTTGGGAGGCAAACCTGTAGGTTCCTAAAATACTTCATCATAGTTAGCCACAATATCAATCATAGCCTTTTTATGAGAAGGATCACAACCAATGAAAGCATCAGATGCTTCAACATCTTTTGCTCTCAAAAACATGAGCATGTATCTCTTATTAGTGTTGATGAGTCTCTTCATCTATCCTGCACTAACAAGAGTGGTGTTAGCCTTCATACTGTGAGCTCTCATGATGTACTCCACCCCATTTTTGGTGAGATGGTACTCGTTCTCGTGACGAAAGAATACTGATTTTTCGATCATACAAGTATGGGATTCCCAATACGATACCGCATATGTCAAGAGGAACAACATCTAAGTCCACCTCATCGATCAACTTTGAAGCAATATCAAACCTTAACCTACATTGCTTAGTCACCTGTAGCTTAGCATTAGCACATACCCATCCAAGAGGGTAAGGCTTGGGGTGAGGTTTAGTCTGTATGCCCAACTTCTTAACAATTGATTCTGAGATCAAATTTACTTGAGAACCTGGAACAAATAATGTTTCCATCTTTGTATGCTTAGACACAACTCTGATGTGAAATAACTCACTTCTTCTTTTATCATTTTCTTTAGGAACATGAGTAGAACTTGAACCAGTATGAGGAGTTTTGTTACCTTGCATTCCCACGGCTGTAATACTGGTTTCATCACCTGAGTCGGAACCCAAATCTCGTTATGCTATTGCAATGGTATTTTTCTTCTTTTTGCCTCCATAATGCTTTGGCCTCTATTCAAGATGCAACTTCCAACAACTATCTTCATCATGCTCATCAGTGTCGCAATGTTTGCAATGGAGATTTCCTCCTTCCTTCTTGGCAGTAGCTGTCTTCTTGCTCTTGTATTTCTTTTTGGACTTGTGGTTGTTGTTGGGCTTGAAAGGATTCTTGGGATGGTCTTCTTGTAAATGCTTCCCCTTGCTCTCAAGATGAGTATCCTGAACACTTGCTTCATCCACACTAGTAGGATTCAACAACATCAAAGTATGGCGTAGATAATGATGAAGAGCACCAATGTACTTCAAAAGAGTGTCAGGAGAATCTAAAGAAATATTCAACTCTAAAGCTTTCTTTCTAAATTCTTCGGTAAAATTTTGAACACTCTGACCCTTTCCTTTTCTAAAACTTTTCCAATCCATCATAGCATTTTGAACATAACCTAACGGATAAAATTTCTTACTTAAAGCAGAAATGAAAGCAGACCACGATGAGAGAAGATTACCCATTTGTTTGCTACCTTGCTAAAGCTTGCTTTCCCACCATACAAGTGCGGTGCCTGTCAGCCGAAGTGAATCCAACTGAATCTTCACATCTTCTTCTTTGATCTACTGGACTCGGAAATAGACCTCAATTTTCCCTATCCAATTGTTTAGCTTCTCTGCATTCGCTTCCCCATTGAACATGGGCAAATCAAACTTCACATCGAACTTCAATAAGGGCTTATTTTGAGGCTCTTTGTGAGGAACCATGGAATGCTGAGAATGAGATTAGGAAGAAGAACTTGAACTTGTGCTTGAAGCTAAAGGTGAAGAGGGAGGCTCAGGAGGCTCTTCGCCACCTCCTCCTTAGTTAACTAAAGTGTTTCCTTCGTCCTTCACTTCTTTGTCTTCCTTCTTTACTTCGCTGCCTTTTCTTTCTTTTTCCATGCGTCCTTCATAGTCTACAAACAACTTGTCTACCTTGTCGGCCATCATGTAGAAGACCTTGTGAAAGTTTGCCTCCATCTCGATGCGGGCATCATTAGCATCCATCTTCCTCCTTCGGTGTGCACGTCCGATCTCAGAATTGTAAGGCTCTAATGTACCCTCACCAACTTGCAGTTTAGCCCTCGTGAGAATCCACACTCACAATCCAATGTCAAATAGACCTGTGCTAATACCACATGATCTGAAAACAAGATCTTTTCTACTCTATGACGTTAACATGAATTGCATAAAGAGCATGAATGAAGCTCACAAATTCATAAGAAGAGAACCAAATAGCATAGATAATACGCACATAAAGACAACAAGTTGATAACAAAGTTCGTTCAGGATGGACTCCATCTTCAGGCCTACTTCTCAATAGGAGGGCTGATCTATAATCTCAGCATGAAGGAAAAATACATGGAAATGATACAATGATACCTTGGTGACAATGGTCAGGAAGAGAACCGCTGCCCAAAACACAACAAGACTGCTTCCAGCAACTCCAAAGCCTGAAGATGGTGTAAAACGAGTATAAACACTCATACCTTCCTCCTGTAGAGCTACGCAATCTCCCTTCTCTCCTTTAGCTACAAAGTCTCCACTCCAAAGCATGAGTGGAAAATGGAAACTAAGGGGGCTTATATAGCCATGACTTGCCCATCTTCACATTTTCCTCATGTTCTCTTTGGTTACAACAAATTTTCCAATATTGGCATCTTGTTTCAACTTCTTAATTTTTGGTTGGGTTCACTTAAAGCTCCTTTTATCATGTAGTTGACATAATTAACAACTATGCCAACCACATACCCAAGTATGGCATTAATAAAATTTGGTTGCAAAACTACCCAACCGAACTATGTATAAAACCCAAAAATTTGTTATAACAGAGAAACAATTCTCAACCCACTTTTAACCCAAACTCCATAGTTTATAATTCAACATGTGCTAAATGCGCTGGGCTCCCGTGCTAGTCGGAGCTCCCGGTCATGCTGGAGGAAGAACCAAGGTTGGGGCTAAGCCCTGGCTCCTTTGGGGCTCGAAATGCCACTTTAAATAAATTTATTTCCATACATTATACAAGGAACACCTTGTGGGATAATGGTAAGGCAGAGCACTATGTAGGAGAGGTCACAGGGTCGAACCCCGTGGAGGCTAGTCTTCTTACTAAAATTTTAACCAATCATCAAGTGCCATGTGGCAAAATATTACTGGGCCAACACACATTTCGTACAGACACGTGTTCCCTTTGGATTGGACCATACCATTGAATGGGTTGACACATCATCCGTCCGTACATGCCACATGTCATCCTCTCATTGGTTCATACACATGGCATGTCATCATGTCCGTACAATATGGATGCCATGTGTCACCTTGTCATTGGTGCCACGTGGCACCTCTTTTGCCAATTTTGCCTGTTGACCTCATAGAACAGAACGTGATAAATTTCTCATACGGAGTCCATTTGAGTTGAAACGAATGCAGTTGGAATCATCTAGATGAGCCCTTCGATCTGGTGCTGGTTTTTCTGAGATTGGAGGACTTCAAAATTTTGCCTTCTTGGATCGTCCCGGATCACATGATGTAATCTTCATCGTTCATCCTGTGAAAGGTGAGTAGGGACCTTCAATGTTTGTAAATACATAGTGATATCCCCATACCAAGGGTCCAGAGTTGAGATAAGGAAAATATGCTCATCGACAAAAGTATCCTCATAAATCTCCTCCTCTAAACTTGGAAAATTGGATATAAGCTCTGCAAAGATCAACAATTTCTTTGATTTCGATGAAAGTATTTTGATATCAAACTCTTTTAAAATGACAATCCATTTATTGTATTTTCCCCCAATCATCCTTCTAGTGAGGATGAACTGAAATGGATTGATATGAGCTACGACCAAGGTTTGGCAAAGGAGAATGTAATGTATCAAACGGTGAACCACATGAATGGTAGACAAGGCTAGCTTCTCCACATGAGAATAGAGAAGTCCTGGATCTATAAGGTTTCATCTCAAATAATATATGACATGCTCATGGATCTCCTCATCCTCCTAAACAAAAACCTTACCAACCATCTCCATTGATGTGACCACATAAATCAATAAATCACAGCTATAGTCGGGTGGACTAAGCACGGGGACCATTTCTAAGGCTCGCTTAAGAGTATCAAAGGACTCCTGGGCTTGCTCATCCCAGTAAAAAGGGGTGTCCTTCCTCAAAATATGCATAAATCCCTTAGTAAAGTTGGAAAAATTAACCATGAATCTCCATAAGAAGTTCACCATGCCTTGTGAACATTGAAGGTGTCTAATATTTCGCGGGGGATACAATTGAAGTATTGCCTCAACCTTTAAGGGATAAAAAACTATACCATCCTTGGATACAATGAATCCTAGTAAATGACCAACAGTCACACAAAATATGCACTTATAAGGATTTAAACGAACCTGGTAATGACGACATCTTTCGAACACTAATCTCAAATATGGTCGCCAATTCTATTATGGAGAAAACTTCCTATGGCTTGGGGTGTACCACAAAAGACATAGAAAATGTAGAAAATGTATAGAAACTGAGTCTTCCACCTGGGCCTCCACCACCTCAATCCTCCAGCTCTTGATAGAAAGCTCACAAGAAAAGGCAAGCTTGGGAAGAACACAAAGTGCTCCAAGGAACAAAGGGATGCAGACTCAAGTATAAGTAAGCTACGACAATAATGGACTATAGTTTTCTTACTCTTCAATTCCCTCTTTTTCAATGTATCCAAGGGGTTCCTTATATAGTGCTTCAATGGGGTAATGGAAGGTAAATCCGAGCGATCTCGAGGCATATGGAAGGTCAAGAGACAAGTGACTTGGATCCACATGAAGGAAAACTACAAAAATATTTGTACTTACGCACACATCCCAATGTACATGGGTTTAAGGGTAATATCCACATATATACACGAGGAAGGGATTAAAAGTCGTGTAAAAAAAATAATAGGTGTTTTTAGGGATGATCTTGGAAACATCAAAGGTATAATAATATTCCCCTGGGGTCCAAAGAGTCTATAGAGGGACATGGAAGGCCATAAAAGTGTGATCAACCATGTGTGGTAAAATCAGTTGTAACAATGTCTATCTATTTTTTCATACAAGAGCTCTCATGATGATATCCCTTACTGTAGTATGCGCACTTGCTCATTTCTCCTTTGTTCTTCTTCTTCTGGGGGTTCTTCTTGGAGCCCGAGGAAGAATTTTCCTTATCTCTCTTTTTCTCAAGTGGATTTTTATCTTTTTTCTTTCTTTTTGAATCCACCTTCGAATCTCTAGCAACCAAAGGTCGGTCTTTGGAAGTTTTGATGGTGCCCATCATCACCAATTTATCTTGCTCCTTGGTGATGGATTCCATGAACTCAACAAGATTAGGAATATTCCAGGTTCGAGCTGTCAATTTAGCGGCATAGAAGGTTGAATCAAAAACTAAATAGTTAGGACCAAGCTTTGAGAGAATGGTCAAAACTAGTTTCTCATCCTTCTTTTCAATCCCACATTGTTTTAACCGCAAAAAAAGGGCCTTAAACTTGGTAAAATAGAGTTGCAATTATTAGAAGCTATTGGGATTCAAGGAGATCAATTCATTCTTGATTTGATTTCCTCTAATCTCATTTGTCTTTCAAAAAATATCTTTAATATTATCCCACACCTCATTAGGATATGTCAATGAATCAAGATGGAAGCAGAGGTCTCTTGAAATACTCAGACACAAAATACCATAGGCCTCATCCCTCCTGTTTTGCCATTTGATTTTATCTGCAGCTATATAGGGATCTTCCTTAGTATCCATGGTAACCCTATAGATACCTTTTGATATCAACAATATCTCCATCTCATATTTCCATTCGAAGAAATTGAATGGATTCAAGATGATCCTTTGAGATTGGTCCATATCTCAGATCCTGTGCCCTTCAGTCAACAAAATGCACTCCCAGTCAGTGATGTTGAACCTGCAATAAAAATTTGGAATGAGATAAATCGATCCACAAAGGATCTGATACCATGTGGATATTTAACCCAAGAGATAGATCAATTACGCTCACAAAATCGCTAATCAAACATGCAAAATTCACACAAAAGTAGACTTAAATTGGAGCATAACGTAATCCTGTATTGAATAAGTGTACATTATCCAACCATATGAAGTAATAGGCTACTCAAATATACAATTACATGAGATATTTTAAATAACTATTTTTCTATTCGAATTGGTCAAAAAGCAGGCTTACTAAAACAAGTCAAATCCCCCATAGGTGCAAAAAGGACTTTCCAAATCCATGAATATCCTCACGAATTAGATAAAGAAAGTGGGAAATACAATATGTGGTGGAAAGAAAACTCATTCATGATTTTTTATGGAGAAAAGGAAGGAGGATTATGTGGTCAAAAAACAAGGCAAGTTCCCCTAGACTAGCTTTTCCTTTATGCCTTAAAATAGATGTAAAGCAAGGCAGCTTTCAGAAAAAAATAGATATACGCTTTAAGGAACCGAGAATAAAGTAGAAATGCTAAATATGTTTCCAGGATGATTCCAAAGTGCTCCATGACCTAGTTTAGCAAGTATTGACTTCTAGGAACATGTAGAAGCCAACTAGCATAGAGAGGGAATCTAGGATTCTAGGAATAAGACAAAAATGATTTAATTAATGTCAAATATGGGTAACTATGGGTTGATTTTTCTAACAACTCTTTAAACCATCATCGCTAGAAAATTCTTTCATGATGAAAAAGAAGTTTGAAAATAAAAATATGGAAGTGATTACTAGAAAGTTCTTCTCTAACACATATAGAGAAAATAACGTTCCTTCTTCTAAGCCACCACAAAGATTGACACCCCAAAAACTAGATGAAAGAAGAGAAAAAGGATCATGATTTAATTGTGACAACAAGTATAGTAAGGGACATAAGTGCAACGAGAAGAAATTATTCTACATAGATGTGAAGAGGAAGAACCAAAAGAAGAGGAAGCATCTCAAGAAGATGTTATCAGATAAATCTACTCAATCGAAATTAAGCCAGATCTCCCTAGTCCAAGTGGATCTAGAACAAATCAAATACATAATACAATGTACTTTCTTAGATCAATCAGAAATGCAAAGACACAGATAGATCACTTACCTAATATTCGTAGATCCTCTTCTCTTTGTTGATCCAATCTCTAGAATATTCAGATCTACAGCTACAAAACCCTATAAAGCATGTAAAAACAAACAAATAGTATATGCATATCCAAACATATAATATTATCTAAGCTAACGGTTAAGGAAGAAAGCTATAAACATTATCAACACAATATTTATGGAAATAGATTTGTATTGATGTAATAAAGGAGATACATAGAATTACAATGAGAAGGAACATTACAACCTAGTCTTAACGATGCAATCTTACATCCAACAATCCAAGCCAAAGACAAGCCTCCAAAGCAAGATAGTAAGCCACCTAGAAATTCCACCAGCATAAAAGTACCATAGACCTTCCTCCCTTCCAAATGGAGAGAGTGTTTAATTTATAAGGCTAAAGGGATATAATAGGTTGAGGATTAGGAGGACGGATCAAAGGGATTTTCCCTGTAGGTTAGGAACCGAAATGCCACCTCACCTAGATAGTAGGGATAGAGCTCCACCTCATCCACCTTTGAGAAGGGTCTCGAATCTTCATTTTTTTCCCTCAAAACACCACTGACACTCTTAGTACGAAAGGAAAAGGCACCATTGGTGCTCCTAGCAATGGGAGACAGAGCACTGACACACCTAGAATAAAGGGAAAAAATGACTTCGACACTCCTAGCATGAAGGACAAGAGCACTGACCTTCCTAGAGGGAGAAAAAACCTCAATCTCAATCAACTTTAGTAGAAAGAAACTTGGGGATTAGGAAAAGGGTTGACACATGGATCAAGAGTGCAATATTTCAGTGTAACAGAATGCCCCCCAAAGCATGAAGCTAGAGGAATGTAATAGGTGAAATCTTTGCAAAGAAAAGAAATCTAAGGCAAGGATGTTGGTTGGAAGCTGTTGCAGTACCACTGACTCAAATATCATATAACTCATAACATGGCTTCCAACCAATATAATGCAGATCCATGGTAGTAGAGACTGACTAAACACAATCATGGCTACTAGACACAAATGTAGATCCATGATGAGATGATAATACAACCATGACCAATACAAAGGTGGATCCATGTAATTTGACTCAAAACAAACTCAATTGCAACCTAGGTGAAGATATCTGACAACCCATGGTCTTCAAGCCGAACCCAAAATGATACGAATCTAACCATGTGATTACAATGTCTTGACATCGAACATGCTAGAAACCACTTGATTACCAGTCAATGATGTAAATTGTTAATAAGTGTGAGGGAAATCACCATTGATGTCAATGATTCCCAAGGTATCTCAGTACATACCACCAACTCTGAATAAAGGACTTGGAGTCGAGCACTAGATGAGATCTTTCAATCAAGAGTCCATGATGTAAACTCATGTTGAAAGCGAGGTAACCTGCCATTAAGGAATGCAGGCCCAAGGTACTTGTCTTGGTTTCTAAGTCTAATTCCTAGATAAGGAGTTGAAGTCGACAAGAATAGACCCATCGAAGGAGGGCCATAATGAATCCTACATAATCGACACGAAACATGATCAAAGATGTTTTGGAGTAAATTGGACAACAGAGTGATTTACGAGACTGACTCAAGGATGACAAACATTATAGAAGGTAAACTGACTGTAACAGTGAAAAGATGACCAAACTTCTCTTGAACATGGGAATGGAATGACTTGGCAGTATTGACACGAGAATGATACCAATCCCCCAATGCAAATGATGGTGAGAGTATTCTTGGACAACTCAAAGGAGTAAGAAGACTCTGGGAGTTAGCAGGACTGAAATACAAACTGACTACCCAAGTACTAAAATGCATATGCAAATGAGTGCCATGTTCAATAGTGACTATGTACCGCCATAAAAAAATACAAACTCTTCCTTAATTTCCCCGTCATGATTGATGAGTTCCTCTTTGCTTTTTAACGAGCTTGAAAAGGGTAACAAATGCTTAATATAGCTCATCCTTGGAACGAGTCCAATCTCATATGTTTTACGAACCTGAGAAAGGATGGGTTCATTCCCAAAAAAGGGTCTTCAATCGTTTAATTTTACGAGTCTGATGAAAGCAAACTCATTTGTCGTTTCATTTTTAGAGAGTTTGAAATGACTAACAAAACACCAAAAGGTCCTTTTTTTAAAATAAGGCTAGCCGGTCCAAAAAAGAGATAACCTACCCCCGACTAGTCGACTGTTCCGATTCTTTTACAAGCATGAACGTAACAAGATTGCTTGGCAATATTTTTGTGTTTTTAAGGATACTGAAAAGAGCTTAAATATAACTCCCGAACCAGGTTCCTTTTTCATAACCCATTTTTTACGAGTTTGAAAAAGTGGAAAAGTATACTCGACACCTTTCTACTGAGTTTTTAACGAGCACCCTAAAGGTATAAAAGGCACTTAGAACCTTTTTCATGTTTGAATTCAGAGCATGAAAAAGCGATAAAGTAAGCTCAAACCAGTTTTCATGTTTTAACCAAAGCATGAAAAATGAAAAGTAAGCTCAACACCATCTTACTATTTTTAACGAGCTCGAATATTAGTTGAAAGAATGCTCAGGGTATCTACTTCATTTTTTAACGAGCTTGGAGTAGAATAAGAACTATGCTCAAAACATGGTTTCATTTTATGCAATATTGAAACCAAAAGGTAAACTATGCTTAAGGAAACCTACTTCATTTTTTAACGATCTTGAAATAGAAAATGAACTATGCTCAAAGGATTGTTTCATGGTTTAATGAGCTCGAAACTAAAATAAAGTATGCTCAAAATGGCTTCCATCGACGGGTGATTTCCCAACATGATGCCTATTGGTTGGTACTTTCCCCCAATATAACTGTCAAGTAACTTAACACTACTAAAGATATAGGGTACCTGCCACCCAAGCTTCATTGAGTCTTGACACAATGGAAGAATCTATTTCATTTTTAAACGAGCTTGACATGAATAAGGAACTCTACTCAAGGTCAATTTTATTTTTTAACGAGCTTGAAACCAAGAATAAACACTACTCAAGGTGGCCTGTTCCATTTTTACACAAGCTTGAATCAGAAAGTAACTATGCTTGTGGGGAATTGTTCCATTTTTACACAAGCTTGAAACAGAAAATGAACTATGCTTGAGGACATCCATTTCATTTTTTAACGAGCTTGACACAGAATGGCAACTATGCTAACATACATCTATTTCATTTTTTAACGAGCTTGACACAGAAGGGGAACTATGCTCACAACGTCTGTTTCATTTTTTAACGAGCTTGACAAATAATGGGAACTATGCTCACAATGTTTGTTTCATTTTTTAACAAGCTTGACACAGAAAGGGAACTATGCTCACTAGCATGTTTCATTTTTTAACGAGCTTGACATAGGATAAGAACTATGCTCACTAGCCTGTTTCATTTTTTAACAAGCTTGAAACAAGATAAGAACTATGCTCATGGGTGCCTGCTTCATTTTTAACGAGCTTGACACAGGATAAGAACTATGCTTGCTAACAGTTCTAAACCAACATGATGTCTAGATGTTGGTGGGTTTCCCCCTTACAAAAGAAGCTAGAAACTTAACTCCAGTATGAATTCCAGAGGCTGGAGCCATGCCCCCCATTTTACCTATAATGGGAAGAAGCTAACTAGAAGGGGAAAGAGCCACAAGAACATGTGGGACATTGAGGGAAGTCTAATGACTAGGAGTCACATGATAATTAGGTTTAACAAAGGAAAGATGATCAACAGTAACAATATTCCCATCACGGGGAAAATACATCACTCAAAAGAGTGTGGACACTACAACTTTCATGGCATAAACATAATCACGCCCAAGCAGATTGAAATCTAAGGGACCTTGGACTACCATAACAACGATACAGAAAATTTTTCCTGCCAAAGTAATAGGCAACTGAGGAAGGATCCCTAAAGGCACTGTAGCTCTTTGATTAAAATCCAGTATCTGATTGGTATCTGGCACAAGCGGAGGAGAACCTATGGCTTTCCAAGCAGGAGAGGATAGAATGCTAATAGAAGCCCCTTCGTCAACAATAGTGCGAAGTATACTCTTAGCGAAAAATTGCACAACTATCTGGAAATGAACACTCGAATGAAAACAATATTCTGTTAGGTTCTTCCAGTCAATGGAAATAACCTCACTACTTGGAGAGGGTTTTGTCGAAAGAGACAAAAGTTCTTCTTGCATAGAAAAATCAGAACTAACTATGAAAACTTTAGCAGGATGGTTTTCACTCTCAATTGGAAGAGAGGGAGAAGACGAAGACTCTATTGAAGGAACTACTTCAGTCTCAACACTCTTTGATTAAAGAGTGGGATCGGGTGGAGATGACATCAACTCAACCACTTTAACTTCACTCTCCAACGAAAGAGTGGGATCAACTAAGGATGGACTTGGATCAACCGTTTCAACTTCACTCTTCAACGGAAGAGTGGGATTAACCAAGGATGGACTTGGATTGACCACTTGATCAACCAATGGGATGTCAAGAGACAACTTACAATGAATGGTTGGAAGCTGTTGCTGAGGAACAGTAAGATCTTCCAACAAATTTGAAGCTTCATCCATGCAAGGAAAACGGTAAGTGCGGTGCATATCCTTCCATAGCAAGCAAGGATATTTGACCTTTCCTTTTCAAATCTTAACCAAAGAGTCACTGCTTGATGGAGCATCATCAATATGATGATCAGAAACTGACAGCATAGGATGTTTAGACCACACTTTTGACACAAGGGAAAGACCGAGATAGTCCTTGAGAAGGTGATCACCCTTGCAAAGTATCCAAAGGAACTTAACTTTACACGTGCCGAAAACATGTACATCAATATTCCCAGCATGATGACCAGTGGCTGGTGGGATTCCAACATGAATATCAGAGGTTGAAGCAATGACCTTCTGCTTAGTGTTCTTCTTCCTAGCCTTCCTTTTTGTCTTCTTCTTACCCAGTGTTACCACCTAAGTTGTACTTAGTGGTTTTCTATCAAGTGAGCCTGGTGAACTGGACAAGGATAACTTGTTCGGACTTCAGAAGACCTTCAGTCTTACTTTTGGGAAGCTTTGTTGTTCTACATCACATGTTCATACCCCATGGGGGAATTGTAATAAATGTTCTAGCATGATAGTGTTTGTAAAAGACTCAGTCTCTTAGACTTTATTTTTCAATCCGATCAGCCTAGGGTGTTTTTTCCCTTAGTTACTATTGGTTGTTGAATAAACGACTGATAATTTCTGAGTTTTTCACTCCATACCTCCAAAGTTGGGGTGGTCGGCTTGGAATTTATGCCTATTGAGGTTATTAGAGTCTATGTGTCAATTTAAAAACATGCTAGCCATCATGGTCGAGTCATATGAACATATCTAAGTCCCCCTAGGTTTTTTCAACTTTTTTATTTTTTTTTATTTTTTTAGTGTTTTTTATTAAAATTTAATTTTTCCAAAACTTAGGCTATTTTTTAATAGTTTAATTGGAAAAAATGATTTTGTAATAAAAGTTGGCTAAATAATCAGTTTTAGTCATGTAGGTGCTCATTTTCAAGCTAAGAGCACCATGTAAACCCATGGACCTACTATTTCCTAGTTTTGAGTGATTTTCCATCACTCAGGTCAAAAAGCCCCAAAAAATCAATTATTGATTATTTTAATTAATAAATTGATTAATAATGGAGCAAATCCAAAATCCTAGATCAGTGGATTCTCAACCGATTTGATTGAAATCAGTCAGATTTGAACCAGATTGACTGGATCTGACAAATCCTTGACTGAAGGAGGTGATCTAGACAGATCCAGAGTTGAACTTCAGCATCCTTTATGGGGAATTTCGCCCTCCCTCTCTCCTCCACACATTTGGGCTCATCTGGATGAGTTTTGGTGGATTCTTCAGTCAACAGGTTGAGGTGTCAGTCAGATCAGCCCCCCCGATTGACAGTTGCACTCAGTGAGACTCAGATCTGGCTTAGCTAGACACAGATCAGGCATTGATGGACTCTCCTTTAGCTACAATGGTCTATCTCCTTGGGATTTGCACCCCCTTGGGCTGGATCTCCTTTTTTTGTATAAATAAAGCTCACGCTACCTCTTCCAAGCTAGTTAGAGTTGGATTGAGGAATTGTTTCCATTGTAATAGTGCTATATTTTTTATTGTGAATCAAGAAGATTTGGAGGCTATACTGTGTAGTGCATGTGTTTGTGTGGATTCCCAGCGTCATGCTACTAATGTGGTAACTGCAATTTCTTTCCAATTTCTGTGTTGCTTTTGTTTTCTGGCTTAAAGGATTCAGTTGAATCAAGTAAGGGTGTAAACTAGGAAAGTTAGATTACTTGTTCTTGTTTATCCATATTATGTATGCTCAATAATTTCATTTATATGCTTAAATAAGAGTATTTTTGCATGATCTTTCTTTCTTGTTGCTTTATACATCTATATCTAGATCTCATGAGGTGTTGTGCAGGCTTGTGTTATTTAGTTGCAGGTTCCCGATTGGATGAAGGTGTGGATCAAGATTGACGCCATTCCTTATCCAATAAGCTCAAGACTCTGTCCCTCAGCGCTCCACAAAAGGGCCTCCTTTCAACTTGTTCCATTAAAGCAACGAGCCGACCTTCTCTCCTCTTTTTCTCCTTTCTTTAAAAAATCAATCTTTCGGTTACCTGTTTCTTCCTCTTATGATCAGATCTAGTTCCAAGAATTGAATATATATTGTTAGATCTAGTTAATTAGAGTCTTGCTGCTTAGATCTATAATTTTATAAAGAATATCATTTCATAAATATAGATCTAGGTGTAGGAATTTCCTTTTTTGCAAGTAGCTAAATCATAGATCCAAAGCTTGCTCAAAAGGTAGTTTCCTTTTTCGTTATTTAAAGATTTAAATACTGCAATAAAATTTCATATCTCATTGGCTGCCCAAACAGCAAGCCAAAATCCCAAGGAAATCTTTCTTTCCTTGGTTCCTTTTTGCAAAACTAGATTAGCCCCTTTTAACAATTTTTTACTTAGTTTTTTTTGGTGACTAGCGTGGTGACCCAAAACACTTTTCAAGAATTTGTGGGCACATTTGATTTTAATTTCTCTTTTTTTTTAGCAGGTTTAACAAAAAAGAGAAGGAGACACTGCCCATTTTATGACTCTTGGGCAAACCAGAGCTTCCCGGAGGCTTCCCCCACCGCAGTGATTTTAGTTTAGCTTGTTACAAGCTTGTTGTAAGCCTTTGGATCCTAGATAAAAAGAACCAAAGTGCATAATTTATTTTTCCAATATTGGAACCAATAATAATAAAAATAATCATTTTGAGTAGGCTCTTTCGAGACCACTCCCCATCCCCCCAGGGGGGGATCCGCATCTGTTTCACCTTTTTTGCTTTTTTTCCCATTTTTTTCTCTAGCTTAGTCTTGTTATGCAGGATTGTATAGTTTGATAACACTTTTCATTATTCCATATTTTAATTTCAAAAGTAATCATACTACTGACCCCACAACTTCCTGATTGACCCGCAAGGGGAAAGAGATGCATGGTAGGACTAATTAGAAAACCGCCATGGTGTATCTTTGATTCCTTTTCATCAGTTGTTTCCTTATCTATAATAAAATTAACCCCTCCTTGATTCACCAATTGAGAACCACTTGGATCGAAACAGGTTCCTAAAGGGTTTTCTTTTAACAAGAACACCTGTCTTAAAATTAACTAAAAATAACAAAGACTCTAGTGTGTATGCTCTGTACTTGGATGTGGTTCGTTCGATTAGTTGACCTGCATCAAAAGAACTTGACTGAGTAGAATAATTAGGATTCACTCTCCCAAATTGACAAACCATCAAGCAAAAATCCAACGCCTCGATCTAACCATTACAGTGGAAAAATAACCAAAGGAAGCAGGAACTCTTGAAACGTGACCTCGGGGCACGAATCTCTATTACACCTTTGGGTGCATTATGAAAAAAAACCTCAGATATTCCATTCATCCCACATATTCCTTGCGAGCAGCCGTGGTGGTTTATTTTTGGACATACTTCAAGTACCCCCTGGGTATATCTGGAGTCCCCTCGCCTAAGTTAAATTACTCATCTTCACATTAATTTAAAATTAACCAAGATACAATTGCACAACATTTATTTCCGCACTTGCAAGCACTATTAAAATATTTTCAACTCCATTTTTGGCACTGGTCAACTATTTATTTCTTTCAATCTTTATGCGATTGTGTGTCATTTTGTGCTTACTTGTGATCATCTTATCTGGTTATTTGTTGTTTACAATTGTTAAGTCAAAAGTACTAAAAAACATACTCTTCAATACCATCATCATACTAAATAATTTTTCCTTAGTAACTTAATAGGATCTACCCCCCTTGTCTTCGTTAGGAGTTGAGCCTAAACGGACGAGTCAAGAACAAGGTGACAGCCTTGACACGAGACTTGTCTTTAAGGACACACCAAGTGGCTTGAAGATTTTTTCCACGTGACCTAGGTGTGTGAAAGGTGGCAACACTTTTTTGGCACCGTTGCCGAGGATAAATCTTTTCATTCTCGGGTACGACTTAGCTTAACGTTTTTCTAAACAACTAAAAAGATAAAATAATAATTTGATTGATCTTGACTTTAAAAAACATAAAAATTAAAACTCGATCCATCTGGCGACTCCACTGTCTAACATCCCTCCAAGAATTTCTACCCGAAGAAACTGCCATCAATTATTCAATCCTTTCCCTGATCCCAAAAGGTTTATTAGGGAAATATTGAATAGGTAGACTTCTCGTAGAAACCTTGAATATTTAGGAGACCGATCCCTCTTAGATATCCATCACATATTTGTAGAGAGTCAGGTGCACCAATATCAATAAATGATGTAATTATTCAAACCCCTTTACTTTTCTTAGATAGTAGGTGTTCTCCATGCCATTCCAAAAGATGCTATCAAGAAGCTCCCCCTATTTTAGAGAAATAATGCCATCACTGCCAAGTCTCACCTTCAAAAGTTTGAAAAGCACTTGGTCAGTTATTGCAATGATGCTTCCCATGACCATGACAATGTCAAAATGAAGCTCTTTGCTTTATCCTTAGAAGATGATGCTGAAGAATGGTACTTCAACCTAGATGATGATTCATATAAAACTCTTACTGAATTCCTAGAGGGTTTTAAAAAGAAACGGGGAGAAAATAAAGAACCAAGACATTTGCTTGCTGCCCTTCATAACATTAAGAAGATGGAGAATGAAACCATGGATGAATTTAACACTAAGTTTAGGCATGTGGTTGCAGACCTCCCTAACGAAATCAAGCCAAAGGATGCCTCCATCCTCATATCTTACATCAAAGCTTTCACTGGTGATTTGAGGTACCAGTTAAGAGACAAAGAGCCAACCAATCTAAAATTTGCTCAAGAATTGGCCGAGAAAATAGAAAAGAATATGCAGTCTTCAGGAAAGTCCAACATTCTAGGTCACACTAGGGAAAACAATTCCTCCAACAAAGAGACCAAGGGTAAAGCCATTGAATCATAAGAAAAGGGAACTTCTAAAGATCCCATGGAAAAGGTGATGGTCATGATAAAAAACTTGGTTACTAGTCAAAACCAACTAATGGCCAATCATTCCGCACACTTGAATCACATTCATAATAGATTGATCACAATGGAAAAGAATAATGGACCTAGGAACTTTCAGCCCAAGCAAAATCAGATGTATCAAAATAAATTTCCTTAGCAGGATCCTAGGATTCCAAACCAGTTAGACTCAGCTAACATGGTAGAATAAGTAATTCCATGGTGTAGACCCTATGAACAATTCCACCAAGAAAGCACTTGTTATGTTGCAAATCAAGTCATGGAACATGGAATTCCCGAGTTCAGTAGTCAGGAAACAACTTCAAGTGAGCCTGATCATGTATACATGGTACGCTAGGCCTACCCTTTGTCACCAGCTAAAAAGTGCAAGCCTAAAGATGAAACCATTGCAGAATCTTATAGTGAAACTTATGATGAAAACTGTAATGTACATGATGTGACTCCTACATTTTCTCCATATAATGATGATAGTTTGGAAGGTTTACTACCTGTGACCTTTTCTCTGAAGAAGATGAGTATGAAAATGAGGACAAGTATAACTTGGAGCATGATACAAGTGATGAATACTCCCTTATCTCCGACAAAGATGTTGATGAGGAGTGCTGAACATTCATGGAAAATCCAGTCTGTGACATGAATAAAGAGGAAAATAATGAACCAGAAAATTTTGATGGTTTTGTTGATTTTTCTATATATGGCATATCTGAAGGAGAGAGCATGGATCTGGAGACCTGGGAAAATCCTAGAATGGAAGAGGAGCATTCAAAACTCTTATATGATCATTCAGAGTCATATCATGCAGAGCCGCATAAAGGTATCAATAATGAATACATGGAGAAGCAGTGTTGCGAAAAGACAGATATGATGCAGTTAGTAGAATATTAGTCTCAACTATCATCTTCAAATATATAGTCTCCTCATGATTTGGAGCCACTTGGGGCTTATATAGGGAATTATCATCCGGTAAGCCTCGATGATCAATATGATGGTGTAGTCAATCTGCCTCATCACTCTGATTTGTATATCAACCCTGTCCAGTCATGGATAGAAGCAACTTGCGCAAGCAATTACCAGTTTGGGAGGAAGTTTGATGACATTATGCATGCCTATGATTTCCCATCCATCTTTCCCTTGTCGAATCATCACACAGGTTTGCATTTTCTAAATAAAGTATCCTTACTTTGGCTAGTAACCAAAGACAAGGAATTTTTTTTTATGTTAATAAAATGCTTAGGTGGTTACATTGGATTTCTGATTACACTTAACCCTATTTATATCATGCTTAGAGTAGGAAAATAAGCTCCTTGAAAAAGAGCAATTACTTTCCGCATTTTTGTTTTAGCTATAATAAAACATTTTTTTTCATTAGTTAGTTACATTCATTTTGTTTAAATAAATCATATTAATGGTTCATTTGGTTTTTATGTAAAGCTTGTGCTACTGACGCTTTCTTGTCAAGTTGAGATGTTTTTACAAGGTGTATAAACTAGAGATTTTGGTGTTCTCGTATCCTTTTCTTGCCCTATGACCAAATCAAGCACACATCCCGCAATTGGAGCCAAAATGTTACCACCTAAGTTGTACTAGTGGTTTTTTATCAAGTGAGCCTAGTGAACCGGACAAGGATAACTTGTTCGGACTTCAGAAGATCTTCAGTCTTACTTCTAGGAAGCTTTGTTTTACTATATCACATGTTCATACCCCATGGGGGAATTGTAATAAATGTTCTAGCATGATAGAGTCTGTAAAAGACTCAGTCTCTTAGAATTTATTTGTCAATCGGATCAGCCTAGGGTGTTTTTTCCCTTAGTTATTATTGGTTGTTGAATAAACGACTGATAATTTCTGAGTTTTTCACTCCATACCTCCAAAGTTGGGGTGGTCGGCTTGGAATTTAGGCCTATTGAGGTTATTAGAGTCTATGTGTTTATGTATAAACATGCTAGGCATCATGGTCGAGTCATATGAACATGTCTAAGTCCCCCTAGGTTTTTTCAACTTTTTTATTTTTTTAATTTTTTTAGTGTTTTTTATTAAAATTTAATTTTTCCAAAACTTAGGCTATTTTTAATAGTTTAGTTGGAAAAAATGATTTTGTAATAAAAGTGGGCCAAATAATCAGTTTCAGTCATGTAGGTGCTCCTTTTCAAGCTAAGAGCACCATGTAAACCCATGGACCCACTATTTCCTAGTTTTGAGTGATTTTCCATCACTCTGGTAAGAAAGCCCCAAAACATCAATTATTGATTATTTTAATTAATAAATTGATGAATAATGGAGCAAATCCAAAAATCCAAGATCAGTGGATTCTCAACCGATTTGATTGAAATCAGTCAGATCTTAACCAGATTGACTAGATCTGACAAATCCTTGACTGAAGGAGGTGATCTGGATAGATCCAGAGTTGAACTTCAGCATCCTTTATGGGGAATTTCACCCTCCCTCTCTGCTCCACACGTTTGGGCTCATCTAGATGAGTTTTGGTGGATGCTTCAGTCAACAAGTTGAGGTGTCAGTCAGATCAGCCCCCCAATTGACAGTTGCACTCAGTGAGACTCATATCTGGCTCAGCTAGACACATATCAGGCATTGATGGACTCTCCTTCATCTACAGTGGTCTATCTCATTGGGATTTGCGCCCCCCTGGGCTGGATCTCCTTTTTTGTATAAATAAAGCTCAGGTTGCCTCTTCCAAGCTAGTTAGAGTTGGATTAAGGAGATGTTGCCATTGTAATACTGCTATATTTTTTATTGTGAATCGAAGCTTTGGAGGCTATACTATGTAGTTCATGTGTTTGTGTGGATTCCCAGTGTCATGCTACTAATGTGGTAACTGCAATTTCTTTCCAATTTCTGTGCTGCTTTTGTTTTCTGGCTTCAAGGATTTAGTTGAATCAAGTAAGGGTGTAAACTAGGAAAGTTAGCTTACTTGTTCTTGTTTATCCATATTATGTATGCTCAAGAATTTCATTTATATGTTTAAATAAGATTATTTTTGCATGATCTTTCATTCTTGTTGCTTTATACATCTATATCCCGATCTCACGACGTGTTGTGCAGGATTGTGTTATTTAGTTGCAGGTTCCCGATTGGATGAAGGTGTGGATAATGATTAATGCAATTCCTTATCCAATAAGCTCAAGACTCTGTCCCTCAGCGCTCCACGAAAGGGCCTCCTTTCAGCTTGTTCCATTCAAGCAACGAGCTGACCTTCTCTCCTCTTTTTCTCCTTTCTTTAAAAAATCAATCTTCCGGTTACCTATTTCTTCCTCTTATGATCAGATCTAGTTCCAAGAATTGAATATATATTGTTAGATCTAGTTCATTAGAGTCTTGCTGCTTAGATATCTAATTTTATAAAGAATATCATTTCATAAAGATAGATCTAGGTGTAGGAATTTCCTTTTTTGCAAGTAGCTAAATCATAGATCCAAAGCTTGCTCATAAGGTAGTTTCCTTTTTCATTCTTTAAATATTTAAATTCTGCAAGAAAAGTGCATATCTCATTGGCTTCCCAAACAGCAAGCCAAGATCTCAAGGAAAGCTTTCTTTCCTTGGTTCCTTTTTGCCAAACTAGATTAGCCCCTTTTAACAATTTTTTACTTAGTTTTTTTGGGTGACTAGCGTGGTGACCCAAAACACTTTTAAAGAGTTTTTGGGCACATCTGATTTTAATTTCTCACTTTTTTTTTTATCAGGTTTAACAAAAAAGAGAAGGAGACTCTGCCCATTTTCCGACTCTTGGGCGAACTAGAGCTTCCCGGAGGCTTCCCCCACCGCATTGATTTTAGTTTAGCTTGTTACAAGCTTGTTGTAAGCCTTTGGATCCCAGATAACAAGGACCAAAGTGAATAATTCAGTTTTATGATATTGTAACCAATAATAATAAAAATAATCATTTTGAGTAGGCTCTTTCGAGCCCACTCCCCATCCCCCCAAGGGGGATCCGCGTCCGTTTTGCCTTTTTTGCTTTTGTTCCTGTTTTTTGCTCTAGATTAGTCTTGTGATGCAGGATTGTATAATTTGATAACACTTTTCATTAATCCATATTTTAATTTCAAAAGTAATCATACTACTGACCCCACGACTTCCCAATTGACCCGCAAGGGGAAAGAGACGTGTGGTAGGACTAATTAGAAAAATACCATGGTGTATCTTTGATTCCTTTTCATCAGTTGCTTTTTTAACTATAATAAAATTAACCCCTCCTTGATTCCCTGATCGAGATCCACTTGGATCGAAAGAGGTTCCTGGAGGGTTTTGTTTTAACAAGAACACCTATCTTAAAATTAACTAAAAATAATCAAGACTCCAATGTGTATGCTCTGTACTTAGCTGCGGTTCGTCCGATCAGTTGAGCTGCATCAAAAGCACTTGAGTGAGTAGAATAATTATGATTCACTCTCCCTAATTGACAAACCATCAGGCAAAAATCCAACGCCTCGATCTAACCATTACAGTGGCAAATACCCAAAGGAAGCATGAACTCCTAAAAAGTGACCTAGAGGCGCCAATCTCTATTACACCTTCAGGTGCATTATGAACAACAGCCTTAGAGACTCCATTCATCCCACATATTCCTTGTGGGTAGCCATGACGGTTTAGTTTTGGACATACTTCAAGTACCCCCCAGGTATATCTGGAGTCCCCTCACCTAAGTTAAATTACTCATCTTCACATTAATTTAAAATTAACCAAGATACATTTGCACAACATTTATTTCAGCACTTGCAAGCACTCTTAAAATATTTTTGACTCCATTTTTGGCACTGGTCAACTGTTTATTTCTTTCAATCTTTATGCGATTGTGTGTCATTTCGTGCTTACTTGTGATCATCTTATCTGGTTATTTGTTGTTTACAATTGTTAAGTCAAAAGTCCTAAAAACATACTCTTTAATACCATCATCATACTAAATAATTTTTCCTTAGTAACTTAATAGGGTCTACCCCCCTTGGCTTCGTTAGGAGTTAAGCCTAAATGGAGGAGTCAAGAATAAGGTGACAACCTTGACTCAAGACTTTCCCTCAAGGACACACCGAGTGACTTGAATATTTCTGTCACGTGACCCGGGTGTGTGAAAGGTGGCAACACCCACCTATTTACTAACTTTAGAGTTTTCAATAGATGAAGAGTAAGATAGGGAAGTCGATTCAACATTCGATGAAGAAGGAGAAGGGTTAACGTGAGGTTGATTCTCATGCGGTAAAGGACCCATATCCAACACAAAGGGTACATTTGGTATGATAGGATTGGAGAATAACCATACAGGTAATCCTATAGTCAATCCAAGAAGGTTCAAAGTGGCCATGAAGGGAGGACCAACAACTCCACAAGGGGGAGAAAAAAAATACATACCTTGAAAAGGGTTCTCTTGACTAGTGGTCCTGAGAGAGTATCCCATATCTGAAATCTCTAATATTCTTTGAAATAACACACAATATCAAACACTACTCAAGTCTAAAAGCCACAAGAAAACTGTGTGAAGAGGAGTGGATCAAAAGTCAGGAACCTCACATGATAGGCCAAAAGGATAACTCAGATGGTCACAGTAATCCTAAGAAGTTCTCCCAATATACGCTAGCTACGGGGGAGCTTAAATTGGTAGTAGTGCTATCTAATGCACAACCGTTCACAAGGGGCCTTCCTATATACAATCGAGTATGTGAAGTACCTTTCTATATACCTCAAGGGTACGTGAAAGGTCGTTCGATATACCGATGGTACGTGGAAGAACTGTGTGAGTCCCAGGTTGTAGTGCAGACAAATTAATGACAACTGCTACATTTAACAACACCCAAACACATCACTAACTTACACATAGCTACTAAATGATTTTAAACCTAAGCTAGCATTAATTTTATCTTGAGCGATTAAGTGGATGCATGATGTGTAGACAGGAAATGTAAAAAGAATGCAAATCCTAGCTACATGATAATGCACATTTCTCTTTCAATGAAAACTTCCTGAGGTAGGCAAAGAGGTTTCTGTTAAAACAAGATAGAAATCAGATATCTAAGGAAACCAAGATTTATTCAAAGGAAACTATGAAGCCTTTAAAAATCAACATCAAATACAATTCTTGAAAATACTTGTGAATTCATACACGGGAAAGGAAACTATGAAGCCTTTTAATTTTCTTCTCTTTTGATTGAGTTTCCTCTTCAAATAAACATGAATCTAAATAATAAAGAAAAGGATAATTCTCTTTTCAGATCTACAAACAGAAAAAGAGAGAACACCTACAACACTCCATTCATTCAAAAATCAAAAGGAATATGACAAGCACCCAAACAACTCCAAAACATCAAGAATTTCTCCAAAACAACCAAAATGCAACCAAAACACTCAATGAATGAGGGGAGGAAGAGATAATGCTGGGTCTAGGGGGTCTATGACTATCACATGCAGCCTAAAAACCAAAATCCATCAAACCAAAACCAAAAAATGAAGGAAATTTGAGCCAAAAACTAAGTTTCAAAGGGCGGCGCACTTTCAACACTGCACCAGAGCACCTACGGCACACATACTATACTGCAAAAAGAGCCTACCTACGATGCACATACTTCACTGCACCAGAGCGCTGTAGCACCCCTATTACACTAGAGCACCATTGAACGGACGGGAACTCCTATAAGGCTGCACAAGAGCACCTATGAGAGTCAGTGCACCTACAAGGCTGCACAGAAGCACCGACAATGCTCTATCTCCTAAGGAAAATTGCACCTATGAGCCAACACTTCCAATTCTAAAAAATCAGACTAGCGGCACTCTGTCTACATAGCCCAGGCGTGCCAATGGAGAAACAAAACAGAATAAAAACCATATCTCCTATGGAAGAAGGGCATAAGGTTTAATAGTGATCCAAAGAGCATCAAGAAGATGCAAGACACTCTTCAAAGGAAAAATACAAATAAAGGAGGGTCTTTAGAGGCTAACAAAAGGATATGAAATCAAAAGATATGAATAAAAAGATATGAAATCAAACAAAATAAATTAGATCTATGTAAGATCCCTAGAGGAGTCGCCAATTTTGTTATCAGATAAATCTACTCAATTGGAATTAATCCAGATCTCCCTAGTTGGCAAGTGGATCTAGAACAAATCAAATACATAATACAATCCACTTTTCTAGATCAATAAAAAATGAAAAGACACAGATAGATCACTTATCTGATATTCACAGATCCTCTTCTCTCTATTGATCCAAGCTCCAGAATCTTTAGATTGATAGCTGCAAAACCCTATAAAGCATGTGGAAACAAACAAACAGTATATGCGTATCCAAACATATAATTAATCTAAGCTAACGGTTAAGGAAGAAAGCTATAAACATTATCAACACAACGTTTATTGAAAGAGATTTGTATTAATGTAATAAAGGATATACATAGAATTATAATGAGAAGGAACATTATAACCTAGCCTTAACGCTGCAATCTTCCATCCAACAATCCAAGAAAAAGCCAAGCATCCAAAGCAAGATAGTAAGCCACCTAGAAATTCCACCAGCATAAAAGTACCATAGACCTTCCTCCCTCCCAAATGGAGAGAGGGTTTAATTTATAAGGCTAAAGGGATATAATAGGTTGAGGATTAGGAGGAGGGATCAAAGGGATCTTCCCTATAGCTTAGGAACTGAAATTCCACCTCATCTAGATAATAGGGATAGAGCTACACCTCATCCACCTTCGAGAAGGGTCTTGAATCTTCGTTTTTTTCCCTCAAAACACCACTAGAACTATTAGTAGGAAGGGAAAAGGTGTCGTCGACACTCCTAGAAATGGGAGACAGAGTGTTGACCTTCCTAGAGAGGGAAAAAATGAGGAAAAACCTCAATCTCAATCAACTTTAGCAGAAAGAAACTTGGGGATTAGGAAAAGGGTTGACACATGGATCAAGAGTAAAAGATTTTGGTGTAACAGAATATGTGACTTCAGAAGAAATAGAAGAGGCTACTTTAGAATAAATTACTCCCACAATATCTTGTCATGCATTGACTAGAATTAGCACTCCTCAAACTATCAAGATAGAAGGATACATCAAAAAGAAGAAGGTAATAGTGTTGATTGATTCCGGTAGTACTCATAATTTCATTCACTGTAAATTAGCCAAAGTTCTTAATTGCTTTATTTATCTAGCATTGGAATTTCAAGTAATGATTGCAGATGGAGGAACTATAAATTGCTAAGGGAAATGACATAATATAAATATAGATATGGTGGAATATGTATTGAATAGTCCTGTTATCACTATGTTTGAATTTTTAAATTATGAACTTGAAAGGTTTGAAAATGATCCTATTTAATGAAATTTTGTGGAAGCGCCTTTCAGGTTATCTCGTTAGCAAGTTCTTTCATCAAGAGTCGTTAGATGGAGAGTGGATTTTTATCTATGGTGATAGATATTTTTGTATATTGAAACATGCAGTGGCAGAATAAGGTTAAAGTGTGTTAATCCTTGACAGTTCAAATTCATGACGAGGAGGATCAACAACGGAAAGAGATTCCGTGGACTGAAGATGCGAGGAAGGATTTAATTTTGAGATTTGTGGAGTCTGTTAAATGAGTGTGATGTTGGAGGATCGATATTGACACAAGATAATATCAATGAATCTAAATAATTCCGCGCAGTGAACATGCCTGGAGAAAGAAAAAATTTCAAGTCGCAAGATGAGCTAATGGGTGAAAACATCGGATGGTGGGGATAAGAGAGGAGGTGGATCTGCAGTCCAGAATGATTATGTGAATTGAACTAGCATGGATGAGATCAGGATTTCAATCCACTAAAAGTTGTAGGGGCCACAAATATTGATAGTTGCGAAGAGAGATCAATCTCAAACAATGGATAGGAAACATTTCGGGATCAGAATTTGCTCACTCGATCGGAGGAAAAAGGATTGGTGGAATGTTAAAGTTCTTAGGGATGAATGGTCCCGATTAGGGTAGTTTGGAGATCGACGATTGATGTTGATTTTCCCAAATCAAGCTACACATATTGATAGTGTTGAAACTTCGGTATGAAGACCTTGCATATCAAAGGCTTAGATTGCAATGAGAAAATATCTATGGTACAGATTGTGTGGAGGCGCACGAGGACTATGCCATATAGAAAACTATAAAAGTGTCTATGTGGAGTTGAAAAAGGTTTGTCTTTTCCAGATATTTGAGATTGACGAATGCCATGACTGCATACAGAGTGCCAACACAGACAGATCAGAGAATTGTGCTAAGTGACAAGGTATGCACCCTAATACTTCCTCAGTACTGTTGAAAATGGATAAAATGGAGGAGATATAGGTAGTAGAGGTGGGGGATAATGAGGAATTAGGCGTCATTGGTCGAAAGGATGAAGAAATTTTTGTATATGAAAATTACAAAATCTTTGATACTATTATATTGAATGAAACAATTTAAACTGCTAAAGGTAAACTAAAAATTCTTAAGGACCAGGGTAGTGATACCTATGGTGTTTTTAGGTCTTTTTTCCATTTTTTCTCTATTAACTAGACCCCCCATTGCCCCAAGTTTTTTGAATAGTGTGCATATATTTTTTATGCACCTAAAGGAGTCATCATGAATAAATCCAAGTCCAAAATCCTTTGTCTTGTTCAGGATCCTTTCATTCATATAGCCCTCCATGTCCCAGACGAATTTGTCCACACATCCCAAGAATACAAAGAACATGGTATTATACAATTATTTCGAGAGTCCAAAGTCAAAAATAAGGAATATTTCCTGAAGTCTTGTTAAAAATATGATGCTAAAGTTATCAGTTTGTCTTACCCCATTGACCTAAGTCTGTTTAATGAAGAAACCCAGTGGTGCATAAACTTAGCGAGTCAGTTTCTAGGTTTAGATACTAATGGCTATGTCACAGAGCCATTGTTGAGTTTTCTATTTGTCCTTAGTACTTGTCCTGTTGAATCTGAACTTCCAAGACAATCCTTTCATTCATGTTGCCTTAACATTGATGAGTTTCTAGCTGAAAACATTTGTTCTCAGCTAGATAACTTCCATGATACCAGAGTATTTAGATTTCAATCTTTTTTATTGAGAATGTTCTTGTCTTACAATGAAGATAATTTACAAGCACCCAGGTTAGTGATCATTGATGACATGACCAAGAATTACTGTAAATTCATGAACTTTTTGATGGCAAAGATATATGACATTTTCTTTCAAGAAATATTGCCCAGAGTGTTTCCTGAGATGAAGGAAATGTTGTAGCTATCTCCTAGGAAGATGAGAGGATATTGGTTCCTGACAGAATTTGAAACAGTTATAAGACTATATGGTTTTTTGCATCAGCCATATGTCCTTTTAGCCCTTTTGACAGTCAGGATTTTTTCCTTGGAACTGATTTGGAAAAGGCTTAGTGTTGAAGAAGAGCACATTCTGAGATTTAGGAAGAGTTCAGGTATTAATTTTCCCTTGGAGATAGGACCATACACTATCAAAAGTAGAACTTCCCTACCATTGGTTGATAGTATTCTCAAAAGCATGGGATTTTCTTTGGGAAAGGCCATAAATTATGATCCACACAAGAGAATTTCCAAAAGGATATAGGCTAACAAGAATAATCCTTTTGAGCACACGAAAATAGCCAGACTTAGAGAAGCAGAAAAATCGGAAGATTATCCTAACTATACTACAAAGGATATCAACATGGAACAAGACTCTCTCTCATCCCTTCCTAGAAACAAGTCTTCCCAAATGAATCCATCTAACATAGTTGCAATGGTTGGAAATGTCTCATTATTGGTAAGTTTTTCAGGATGCCATGGATACTGATGAAATAGTTATTGCTATCATGCCAAAAAAACATAAAGTTGAACAATAACAAAAGATAGTGTAGGTGGAGAAAAGTAGTAAGAGAGGGCAGGTGAAGAACAACAATGTAAAGGGAACACATAAACAAGAAGATCCCAAAACAATAGGTTTAGAGATTTAGGAATATGTATTTGATGGACAAAATCCAAGCAAGTATACATCTAAAGAAGATTGGCTGAACACTTACATAGAGAAGGTTGATAAAATTTTTGATGAGATAGTAAAACTATATGAGGAAATAAGACAGTTACCCAAGCCAGATGTAGCATTGGAGACTGTAAGGGATCATGCTGTAGACACCCTAATTCTCACCATGATAGTGGGTAATAAAGTGTCACAAGTTAATGTGAACCTAGAAAGTATTCCCACTACGGATATCATACACCTTAACAGAGAAACCAATGATATCTTAAATACCATATTTCTAAAGGCTATATTAAAGATATCCAAGCTGGAGTCAAGTAAAATAAAAACTCAAGACCTCTTGAAGAAAGTAAGAGTTGAGAACAAGGCCCTTAGAGTCAAATTTAAAAATTTGTAGGATGAATCAGTGAAGGTGGATGGAAAGGAAGATAAGGGAGCATTGGATCGAAATTTACTGGATGAGAAAGAAAAGGAAATTTAGGTGCTTAAAAAGAAGTCAAAAATTCTTTCTACCCAACTCATTCAAACCTCTGAGTTGACTAAGTTTGAGAAGGAAAAAGAAGCATTAAACAATGAGTTAATTGATTGCAAATCCAAGATATTGAATCTTGAGGAAAATGAAAAATAGTGGGAAGTAGATGCCAAAATTCTTATGGAGAGTGAAAAATATGTAAAAGTTATGTTGGAAACAAAGGAAAAAGATTTTCAAGAAAAGTGCAAAGAAGTTAAAAGTCAATCTGGAAATTTTTCTGGAGAAATAGATACAAATTCTCTGTTTAAAGCAATGTCCCAGATGGGCCTGAAGGATACTGAGCCTACAAAGTTGAAACACCAGATTAAGGAATTTGAAGAAAAAAATACAAAAGAGGAACAAGAGAATAAGAAGGTAGATGAGAAATGTCAGGAATTGAGAAAGAAAAATGCCAAATTAAACATGCAAGTGGTTAGCAAGATGGCCTTGAATGGGAGATTTCATTACAGATCAGGAGGATGCATTTTAAAATGGATTATAAAAATGTTTTGATAGTAAAGCAAGAATTGCATAAGATACCAGTGGGGGTGGCTCAAAATTCTATCAATTTTCTAAGCACCTTATCAGAAGACCATACCAGCAGGTGTGGTATCCAAAATAGAGTTGTTGTTATTTCTAGAGCTAGAAAAGTGGTTGGAAAACATAGGATGTTGGATACTGTATAGGCCAATATTGATATTATAGATCACAAATTAAAAGAGGTGATTGAGTTATTTAAACCATTGGTAAGTAGGGGAACTCCTTTCTCTTGGGATGAAAAAGGACCATTACTGTCTCAGAAGGAGTATTTGGAGCAATTAGTTATTTACAGGTTAGACAACAATAGGTTTAGAGATATCCATCAAGCCTTGTCTGGAAAGACCATCTTTGATAAATTGGCTCGACAATTTGAATTACTATCTGATTTTAAAGGCACCTATGCTACAATACCTAATTTCTCATACATAGAGAATATGGAGCTTAGAGTACTAGCACATGACATGGTTTTTGCAAATTTTCCTGGTCTTGATCAATGGAGATCAATTCAACAGTATGGATCAGATAAGTTTAGACTATAACCATGAAGATAGCGAGGAGGGTAGCGTAAGAGGATTTTATTCAAAGCATGCCTAGTCACGACAGCCTCTCTCCTATTTCATACAGCTGTCATTAGCTGAGATATGCATAAAATGGATTTTTAACCTATTTTTATAGTAGTCCACAGTTTAGTTCTGTCTAATGTAAATCATGGTGTATATGCCACATTCAAGTTTGTTAGAATTTTGTTTTTTAGTTTGAAAGTAATTTTGATTCTAAGGTTGGTATAGGAGGTCCGAGACATTATGAATTTTCCTCCTGCAGAGGGAGAAAGGGATGGAACTCGAGTAATTTTGGAGTTGTATGTTTTCAAGTGTTTCTTAATAAAATTACAGAGATCAAGTGGTGTTTTTCTAGAGATTCATGTGTTGTCCTATGTTGCAGTTTGTATTTTCCTTTCCCATGTGAATGTTTTTCTAGTTTATCTGTTCATTATGTTTTCTTTCACGTCTGGAATGAGCGTATAACATTTCTAGAATTCATGTTAGCATGCTCTAGCTGTTATTTTCATATGTCCACAAATCCTTTCTTCTAAAATTAATACAAAATTCATTTCATAATGCTGTGTGTTGATGGTCTGTTCATGTTCTTCATTTTCCACCAGACAATTATAATTTGACTGTGACTGGATAGATATCTTTCCTATGTGTTAAAATCACCTCGCATAAAGTTTTGTTATCTATATTTCACATCTTGACTCCATAGACCAATGGTCATGTGTCCTGTTTCAACCAATATTACAAAAAATACACATTTTCACTTGTATATATCTGGCATTGTTAATATTTTGTGAGAGATCCCTCTCAGAAGAGAAGAAATTGAGTCTTCCCTTCAAAAGTGGTTTTTCTATTACCCAGGAATAAGCCTTCACAACCTTTGGTAAATTTCTAGTGCTAACAAATTGGTGTCGTTTTCGGGGACCGAAAGTGCACATCAGCCCTGGGAAGAACGACAAGGATTTTAGAGTTTCAAGAAAGAGATTTTTGCGGGAAAACAAAAGTTTCTACACTCACAAGAAGGTTGTACATTTTCCAGGGCTACTTCACATTCATTTTGAGCAGTATTACATGAGACATTGGCTTTCAAGAGAGCATGTATGAGAGGTGATCCTAATACCGAAACTTTTCAAAGTGTGGCTCTAGAAAGAATACATAGAAATAGAAATAAAGAAAAAGTAAATATTCCTCAGTCTGGTACATCATCATCTGATTTACATAACATACTAGAGTCTGAATGGGAAATTAGTGTTGAAAGATTACTATTGAACTCAAAGTCTGAGTCTGACCTAAAGAAAGTTGAGACTAACCCTAGTAGATTGGAATTATATCTTCTTGATGCTTTGTGGTTAAACCTTAAGACCTCAACGAAAGATAAAAAAGATGCCTCTATTTTTTAGAACTTTCAGTTTCCTATCTCCCAGCCTGTTTAAAATTCTCTAGTTGTTCATTTTGTACCACCTTCTCCAAACCCACCTATACCAATGGTTGCATCTATATTTTCTCCATTGGCTCTACTTGCAGTATTGCACAACCTTCCTTTGAAGTACACCCAAATAATTTTACTATATGATGGAGAAGGGAATGTTTCTACAAGGTACCATGTGGAAAAGTTTGATGATTTTATAGATTTATAAGAAGTGGATCATGAGGATGTCAAGATGAGGTTGTTTGCAGAAATTTTTTCTGGGGAAGCCAAGAAATGGTATAAATATTTACCTGCTAGGTCTATTCCAAACTTTGCATATTTCCAAACTGTGTTTTTTGAAAGATGGGATGATAAGCAAAGTACATTACAAGTCATGTCTCAGTACAATAATATTAAGAAGGGAGGTTTTGAGTCAGTCCATGATTTTTATAGTAGGTTCATGAGGGTCTATAATTCAATACCTACTGATATTAATCCTTCCCCTGGTGCTACCAAACTTCATTATGTCGAATCCTTTGATAATGATTTAGCATTGTTGTTGAGAGAAAGAAAATCAGCTACTCTTCCTACTATGTTTACAGATGCATTAGAAGTAGAATCCAATATGATGGCATGTGGGAAGATAAAACAAAGGGAAGATGTTGATAAGAGGAAAGGTAGAGAAGAATTTCCCTCCACCTCTATTTTTTCTTCATTTAATGATGTAAAATTTGAAATGATGTTGAAAGCAATGGAAAATTTAATGGACAAGCTAATTGTGGAGGTTAGACTAGTGAATCGAGAACAGAATGAACCTCATATTAGAAACCCTAATTTTAGAAGGCCCATTCCTCCCCCCACCCCCAGAGAATAGACAAAGAGACATGAGAAATCCAAGGAACCAAGAAGATCAACCGATAAGACCACCATTCCGTGAAAATTATGTGGATGATAATGATAGTGCAGAGTCTATTGAATACCATATTCATCATTTTGGTGATTTATATTCTAAAATCTACTTGACTGATGAGGAACATAATATGTTTGCACAAGAATATGATAATAATTTGGAGGGGGAGTTGGAACAATATCACAAGGGGTATATGCATGCTATAGATGTTGTTAGAAAGATCAAATTGAGGAGTAGATATGTTGCTATAAATAAAGGAATATTAAATCCAAATCAGCCTTACAACAGTTAGATAAATACAGAAAAAAGAAATGAAAAACAAAAAGAATCTATTGTACTCAAAGAAGTTGAAGATAGAACTCGGAAAATAAAAGAACCAAAACAAATAGCACCTATGGATGTAGATAAAATTTCTTCCATGTTTAGTCTACAAAGTGAATTTGCTAAGCTGAATATTTCAATTCCTTTTAATGAGCTACTCAGAAATCGGGAATACAAAATCAAAATAACAAAAATGATCAGTAATCAGGGAGAAACTCACCCAAATATGTTAGAACTGACATATGATATTCCTACTATTGTCTTGGGGTCTAATATGGATAGTGTGGATAGTGAGGATGAATATGTACCAACGTTTTATATGATTTTAAATGTGCATGAAATGGTTTTGCATAATACTATTCTAGATTCAGGTGCTTCACATAATTTAATGCCTAAGGGAGTGGTAGAAAATTTGGGGTCGGAGATTACAAGGCCTTATAAAGATCTGTATTCTTTTGATTCTACAAGGGTTAAATGTTTGGGTTTGATAAAGGACATGGTATTGTCCTTGAATAAGTTACCATATAAAACTGTGGTCATTGATGTTGGTGTGGCTGATATCCCTCTCAAATTTGGTATTTTGTTATCAAGGTCTTGAACTTAAAAGTTAAAGGGAAGTTTGCAGGATATGTCTTATGCTACAATTCCAGTTCAAAATGAAAACAAGAGACTGTACAGTGAAAAAAGACCACCTTATGTTGTAAGAAGCCAAGATCAACCACAAATTCATCATGTTTATGCCATTGATATAGACTTAGGGTCATTTATTTTCTTCAATAATGTGTCTCCTTGTGATTCAAAAGTTGTTGTGCCAAATAAATGTAAAAAGGATACAAAGGAAATAAATGAACATGAAGCTTTGGAAAGGAAACAAAAGGAAGAAGGAGTGTGGAGGATGTATTTTGATAGGTATGTGGCTAAAGTGGGTGTTGGCGCTGGTGTATATATAATCTCTCCCATAAGAGATTTTAAAGATTATTCCTACAAGTTGGTCTTTGAATGTACTAATAACATAGCTGAATTTCGGGCTTTGTTACTGGGCTTGCATGCATTGAAATATTTGGGAGCTAAAAGAGTTCAAATTTTTGGAGATTCAGAACTTGTGATAAATTAGTTGAATGACATCTATTAGACTAAGAATCCCAAAATGAGAACTTACAAAAATGAAGTATGGGACATGTTTGGGAATTATTTCATCGAACATAGTGTTCAAGTGATCCCTAGATATGAGAATACGGTGGCAAATTCTCTGGAGACTGCTATTGGAAAATTTGAAACTCCTACTGCAGGTAAAAGAAAATACAAGGTTGACATTATGAGCAGGCCTTCCATACTAGAAAATACTTAATACTTGCATGTTTTTGAAGATGATATGAAAATTAAAAGGTTTTTAGAACTGTCTAGTGAATTTGTGAATACCCACATAGACGATAAAAGTGATGACTCTGAGAATTTCCTAAATGTTGATGGAAATGAAGAAGGGATTCCTAAAACAGAGAAGTTGAAAAGCTCTTTGGGAGGAAAAGATATGTTCCAATTAAAAAGTAACCACAACCCAAGAGGTTTGATTCCCTTAAAGAAACCTTTTGACCAAAACGATGTTGCTAGGGATCCTAAGGTCAAGCCTGCTAAAGACATTGTTGAAGATAAGAATATTGGTACCGAGGATGATCCCAAAATTGTAAGGTTATCCAAGAAATTGTCTGCTAAAGAAAAGGATGAGTATGTAAAACTGATGAATAAATACACTGATGTGTTTTCATGGATTTATGATAGCCTCAAAGAATATGGCACTTCCATTATACAACATACTATTTCAATAAAGCTTGGAGAAAAACCATTTAGGAAGAAGCTCAGAAGAATTAACCCCATGCTATTGCTTATCTTTGAGAAGGAGATCAAAAAATTGTTTGATGCAAAAACAATTGTAACCCTTAGATTTTTTAAAAGGGTTGCTAATTTGGTTCTTCTTAGAAATAAAAATGGAGAAATAATACTGTGTGTGGATTTCAGAAATTTAAATAGAGTCGCCTTGAAGGACAATTATCCATTTCCAAAAATGGATCATATTTTGAAAAAAGTAGTAGGTTTAGAGAGAATTTAGATAATGGATTGGTTTTGGGGTTACAATCAGATAAAGGTGATTCCTGAAGATTAGGATAAAACAGCTTTCACCACGCCATGGGGTACCTTCATGTATGCAAAGATGCCTTTTGGGTTGATGAATGAAAGGGACACCTTCCATTATGCTATGGATATTCCTTTTGCGGATGAAAGAGACAGGTTTGTGGTGATTTACATGGATGATATTATTGTATATTCTAGGTCTGATAAGGAACATATCAGAACTTTGGAGAGGGTTTTCCTTAAATGAAAAAAGTATGGAATTTCATTAAATCCAAGGAAGTCAAATTTTGCTCTAAAATAAGGAAAACTTTTGGGGCACATTATTTCCAAAGAAGGTATAAGGATTGATCCAGAAAGGGTGAGTTCCATTTTTAAAGTAGAAGAGCCAAGAAGTAAGAAGGAAGTACAGTCTTTCATTGGGCAGGTAAATTTATTGAGAATATTCATTCCCAGATTTGTTGAGATCCTGATGAACATCACCAATATGCTGATAAAAGACCATGAAATAAAGTGGATAGTGGAAGTTAGGAAATATTTCAAAGATATAAAACAATCCATTTCAGAAGCTCCTATGTTGGTGAGTCCATATTTTAATAAAGATTTTTTAATATTGTCATGTGCTTCAGAGCATACTATGGCAGCTGTTTTGTTACAGAAGAATGATAAAGGTGAAGAACATCCTATAGTGTTTTTAAGTAAGATATTAAGAGATGGGGAATGAAAATATGATATAATTGAAAAACAAGCATATGCTTTGGTTAAGTCTTTAAAGGATTTCAAGATTTACATTCTCCATTCACATGTAATTTCCCATGTTCCCAACAGTGTGGTGAAGAGTATACTTACACAGCTAGATCCGAAGGGGAGAAGAGCTAAATGGATTGCAGTGCTTCTAGAATATGACATAGAAATTAATCCCACAAAGTTGATTAAAGGACAAGGATTGGCTAAAATGATGATTGACTCTCATTGTGATTCTCTGCAGCTAAATTTTTTGGCTATTCAATCAAATCAGTTGGACACAGAAGTGCAGGTGATGCCTGAGTTTTCTATCTCTCCTTGGTATGTTGATATTGTTTATGTGTTGCAGAATTTACAGCCTCCTGTAGGGTTAAGAAAAACTAGAGCCAGTTCCGTGAATATGAAGGCTACAAAATTATGTATTATAAATCAACATCTTTATTGGAAGGATCCAGGAGGAGTATTATTGAATTGTATTTTGGAGAATGAAGCTCACCAAATAGAAAAGGAGTTCCATGAAGGGGATTGTGGGGGACATCATTCTTGGAAGGTAACTGCAAATAAAATTCTGAGAGCAGGATTTTAATGGCCTTTATTGTTTTCAGATGTGTATAAGGAAACCACCAGATGTCATCAGTGCCAAATCTTTGATGGGAAGAGGAAAGTGGTTTCACTCCCTCTCAACCCTATATTAGTTGAAGCACCTTTCCAGCAATGGGGTTAGATTTCATTTGGGAAATAAATCCCAACTCCTTGGGACAACATAAGTGGATTTTAACATCAATTGATTATTTTACAAAATGGATTGAAGCAATGTCCACTAGAAGAGCTACAGAAGCAGTAATAATGTATTTCCTGGAGAATAATATTTTAGCAAGATTTGGTTGTCCTAAAAGAATTGTAACAGATAATGCACCTACTTTTAAGTCCAAGAAGATGATTAATTTCTGCCACAAGTATCATATAAGTCTAAATAATTCTACTGCCTATTATCCACAGGGTAATGGATTGGTAGAATCCTCTAACAAAAGTTTGGTGAGGATAATTAAGAAGCTGTTGGAAGAGAATAAAAGAGCATGGCATACAAAGTTAAAATATGCTCTATGGGATGGAAGAATCAGCACAAAGAGGGTAACCATTTTTCATTTTTTATTTTCTTTCAGAAAAACAAAATAAAATAAAAAGAAATTAGTTTTTAATGGATTTGGAAATTGGTCTACGGGGTTCTTTGCTACCTCGTTGGGAGGATAGCATACCTACTAGAGCTGACTATTAGCACTCTATTTGAATTTTTGAATTATGGACTTGAAAGGTTTGAAAATGATCCTATTTAATGAAATTTTGTGGAAGCACCTTTCAGGTTATCTGGTTAGCAAGTTCTTTCATCAAGAGTTGTCGGATGGAGAGTGGATTTTGATCTACAATGATATATCTTTCTGTATATTGAAACATGCAGCGGCGGAATAAGGGTAAAGTGTGTTAAGCCTTGAAAATTTAGATTCATGACAAGGAGGATCAACAGTGAAAATAGATTCCGTGGAGCAAAGATGCAAGGAAGGATTTAATTTTGAGATTTGCGGAGTATGTTAACTGAGTGCGATGTTGGAGGGTCGAGATTGACACAAGATAAGATCAACGGCTCTAAATCATTCTGCACAGTGAACATGCCTGGAGAAAGAAACTTTTTCAAATCACGAAATGAGTTAATGAGTGAAAACATCAGACGGTGGGGATAAGAGAGGAGGTAGATATGCGGTCCAGAATGATTCTACGGATTGAATTAGCACAGACGAGGTTAGGATTTCAATCCAAAAAAATTTGTAGGGGCCACAAAGATCGACGGTTATGAAGAGAGATCAATATCGATCAATGGATAGGAAACATTCCACAATCAGAATTTTCTCACTCAATCAGACGAAAAAGGATTGGCGGAATGTTAAAGTTCTTAGGGATGAATGGTCTCGGTGAGGGTAGCTTGGAGATCGATGGTTGATGTTGATTTCCCCAAATCAAGCTGCACATACTGGTAGTGTTGAAACTTCGGTATGAATACCTTGCATATAAAAGGCTTATATTGCAAGGAGAAAAGATCTATGATATAGATTGTGTGGAGGCACACGAGGACTATGACAAATAGAAAACTATAAAAGTGTCTATGTGGAGTTGAAAAAGGTTTATCTTTTATGGATATTTGAGATTGACAAACGCCTTGATTGTGTACAGAGTGCTAGCACAGATAGATCAAAGAATTGTGCTAAGTGACAGGTTAGGAACCCTAATACTTCCTCAGTAGTATTGAAAATGGATAAAATGGAGGAGATATAGGTGGTAGAGGTGGGGGATAATGAGGAATTATGGGTCATTGGTCAGAAGGATGAAGAAAGTTTTGTAAATGAAAATGCTGAAATATTTGATACTATTCTATTGAAAGAAACAATTGAAAATGCCAAAGGTAAACTGAAAATTCTTAAGGACCAGGGTAGCAGTACCTGTGGTGTTTTTAGGTCTTTTTTTCATTTTTTCTCTATTAACCAGACCCCATTGCCCCGAATTTGTTGAATGGTGTGCAGAAATTTTTTCTGCAACTGAAGGAGTCATCATGAATAAATCAAAGTCCAAAATCCTTTTCCCTATTCAGGATCCTATCATTCATAAATCCCTCCATGTCCCAGATGAATTTGTCCACACATCATAAGAATACAAATAAGAGGGTATTATACAATTCTTTCGAGAGTCCATAGTCGAAAATAAGGAAGCTTTCTTGAAGTCTTGTTCAAAACCTGATGCTAAAGTTATCAATTTGTCTTACCCCATTGACCCGAGTCTATTTAATGAAGAAACCCAGTGGTTCACAACCTTAGATAGTCACTTTCTAGGTTTAGATACTTATCGCCGTGTCACAGAGCCATTTTTGAGTATACTGTTTGTACTAAGTACCTATCCTGTCGAACCTGAACTTCCAGCACAATCCTTTTAGTCATGTTGCCTTAAATTTGATGAGTTTCTAGTTGAAAACATTCATTCTTAGTTAGGTAACTTCCATGATACCAAAGTGTTCATATTTCAATATTTTTTATTAAGAATGTTCTTGTTTTATAATGAAGATAATTTATAGGCACCTGGGTTAGTAATCACTGATGACATGACCAACAATTACTATGAATTCATGAACTTTTTGATGGAAGAGATATATAACATTTTCTTTCAAGAAATATTTCCCAGGGTGTTTCCTGAGATGAAGGAAATTCTGCATCTATCTCCTATCAAGATGATAGGAGATTGACTCCTGACATAATTTGAAACAGTTATAAGACTATATGGTTTTGTGCATCATCCATATGTCCTTCCAACCTTTTTTACAGTCATATTTTTTCCTTGGAACTGATTAGGAAAAGGCTTATTGTTGAATAAGAGCACATTCTGAGCTTTAGGAAGAGTTCAGGTATTAATTTTCCTTGGGAGATTGGACCATACATTGTCAAAAGTAGAAATTACCTACCACTGGTTGATAGTCTGCTGAAAAGCATGGGATTTTCTTTGGGACAGGACATAAATTACGACCCACACTAAATAATTTCCAAAAGGAAACAGGCTAACAAGAATAAGCCTTTTGAGCACACATAAATAGCTGGACTTAGAGAAGAAACAAATTAGGAATATTATCCTAACTATACTACAAAGGATATCAACATGGAACAAGACTATGTCTCATCCCTGCCTGGAAACAATTCTTCCCAAATGAACCTATCTAGCATAGTTGCAATGGATGGAAATGTCTCATCGTTGGTAAGTTTTTTAGGAAGTGCAAATAAAATATGACACTTGGATGCCATGGATACTGATGAAATAGATACTACTAGCATGCCAAAAAATGAGAAATTTAAACAAGAACAATAGATAGTGCAGGTGAAGAAACACAATATGAGAGGGAAGGTGAAGAAGAGCAATGTAAAGGGAAAACAGAAACAAGAAGAGCCCAAAACAACTGTTTTAGAGCTTCAGGAGTTTGTATTTGATGGAAAAAATCCAAGCAAGTATACATATAAATAATATTGGCTGAACACTTACAGAGAGAAGGTTGATAAAACTTTTGATGAGACAATAAAACTATATGAGGAAATAAGACAGTTACCCAAGCCAGATGTACCATTGAAGGTTGTAAGGGATCATGCTACAGACACCCTAAGTCTAGCCATGACAGTGGGTAATAAAGTGTCAGAAGTTAATGTGAACCTATAAAGTATTCCCACTACGGATATCATACGCCTTAACAGAGAAACCAATGATATCTTAAATACTAGATTGCTAAAGGCTACATTACATATATCCAAGCTAGAGTCAAGTAAAATAAAAACTCAAGACCCCTTGAGGAAAGTAAGAGTTGAGAACAAGGTCCTTAGAGTCAAATTTAAAAAGTTGCAGGATGAATCAGTGAAGGTGGATGGATAGGCAGATAAGGGAGCATTGGCTCAAAAGTTTCTAGATGAGAAAGAAAAGGAAATTCAGGTGCTTAAAAAGAAGTTGAAAATTCTTTTTACCTACCTCTTTCAGATCTCTGAGTTAACATAGTTTGAGAAGGAAAAAGAAGCATTAAACACGGAGTTGACAGATTGCAAAACCAAGCTATTGAAGCTTGAGGAAAAGGAAAAACAGTGGGAAGTAGATACCAAACTTCTGATGGAGAGTGAAAAATATCTAAAAGTTGAGTTGGAAACAAAGGAAAAAGAGTTTCAAGAAAAGTGAAAAGAAGTTGAAAGTCAATCTGCAAATGTTTATGGAGAAATAGATACAAATTCTCTATCAAAGGAAATGTCCCAGATGGACTTGAAGGATAGTGATATTACAAAGTTGAAACACCAGTTTAAGGAATTTGAAGAGAAAAATGCAAGAGGAATGAAAAAATAAGAAGGTAGATGAGAAATTTCAGGAATTGATAAAGCAAAATTCCAAATTAAACAAGCAAGTGGTTGGCGAGATGGCCTTGCAGGGGGGCAGGCATATGATCTGGGATAAAATAATTTCAGAAGCTAACAAGTTTAGACCTTATTTAGATTTCATTGCAGATTAGGAGGATGCTTTGAAAATGGCCAAGAAAAATGTTTTGATAGTAAAGAAATAATTGCATAAGAGACCAGTGGGGTAGCTCAAAATGCTATCAATTTTCTAATCACCTTATCAGAAGATCAAACTAGTAGATGTGGTATCCAAAATAGAGTTGTTGTTATTTATGGAACTAGAAAAGTGGTTGGAAAACATAGGATGTTGGATACTATATAGGCCAAGATTGATATTATAGATCACAAATTCAAAGAGGAGATTGAGTTATTTAAACCATTGGTAAGCACAAGAATTCCTTTCTTTCGGGATGAAAAGGACCATTGCTGTCTCAGAAGGAGAATTTGGAGCAATTAGTAATTTGCAGGTCAGACAACAACAGGTTCAGAGATATGCAGCAATCCCTATCTGGAAATACTATATTTGATAAATTGGTTAGAGAATTTGAATTACTATCTTATTTTAAAGCCACATGTGCTACAATACCTAATTTCTCATACACAGAGAATATGGAGCTCAGAGTACTAGCACATGACATGGTTGTTGCAAATTTTCCTGGTCCTGATCAATGGAGATCAATTCAACAGTATGGATCGGATAAGTTTAGAATGTAACCATGAATATAGCAAGGAGGGTATCGCAAAAGGATTTTCTTCAAAGCATTCCTAGTCGCAACATCCTCTCTCCTATTTCATACAGCTGTCATCAGCTAAGATGTGCAGAAAAAGGATTTTTAGCCTATTTTTTCAGTAGTCTGTAGTTTATTTTGGTCTAATGTAAATCATGGTGTATATTCCACGTTCGAGTTTGTTACAAGTTTGTTTTTTGGTTTGAAACTAATTTTGATTCTAAGGTCGATTTAGGAGGTCTAAGAAATTATAAATTTTCCTCCTACAGAGGGAGAAAGAGTTGGAACTCGATTAATTTTGGAGTTGTATGTTTTCAAGTGTTCCTTAATAAAGTTACAGAGCCAAAGTTGGTGTTTTTCTAGATATTCATGTGTTGTCCTATGTTGCAGTCTGTATTTTCCTTTCCCATGTGAATGTTTTTCCATTTTATCTATTCATTATGTTTTCTTTGACGTCTAGAATGAGGGTATAATAGTTCTAGAATTCATGTTAGCATTCTCTAGATGTTCTTTTCATATGTCCACAAAAACTTTCTTCTAAAATTAATACATAATTAATTTCATAATGCTCTGTGTTTATGATCTCTTCATGTTCTTCATTTTGCACTAGACAATTATAATTTGACTATGACTAGGTAGCTATCTTTCCTCTGTGTTAAAATCACCTTGCATAAAGTTCTGTTATCTATATTTCACATCTTGACTCCATAGCCCAATGGTCCTGTGTCCCATTTCAACCAATCTTACAAAGAATACACATTTTCACTTGTATATATCTGGCATTATTAATATTTTGTGATATATCCCTCTCGGAAGAGAAGAAAACCAGTATTCCCTTCAAAAGTAGTTTTGTTGTTACCTGGGAATAAGCCTTCACAACCTTTGGTAAATTTCCAGTGCTAACAAGTCCAATGATTGCTATCCCAATGGGTGGTGCTGATGTTATCTTGGGTGTCCAATGGTTACAATCATTTGGAAAAATGGCTTTTAATTTTCAAAACGTTTTCATGAAATTTTCATGGGAAGGTAAAGAATACGAGTTAAATGGTATCATAGGAAATCCAAGCAAGGTGATAAGCTCTAGTGGTATGAAAAAGTTGTTAAAAAAGGGAGATCAAGGTATAGTTGCACAATTATGCTCATTAAATGTTCAAACCTCAAAATTCCCTATCTCTCCTAGATCTCCAAAGGGTCATTAATAAGCATTCCAAGGTATTTGAAGATATTCCAAAAGGTATTCCACCTATTTGTGACTTTGATCATGCTATCCACTTAATTCCAGGCATTTTTTCTCCTAACATCAGACCTTACCGATATCCCTATAGAAAAAAGAGTGAAATTTAGTGTATGGTGGATAAAATGTTAGATGCTAGCATAGTTAGGCCTAGCCAAAGTTCTTACTATGCACAAGTGGTAATGGTATGCAAGCCAGATGGATCATGGCATATGTGTCTTGATTAGAGACAACTCAACAAGATCACCATTAAAGATAAGTTTCCCATTCTTGTCATTGATGAATTTTTAGACAAATTACATGGAGCAGTTGTCTTCACAAAGTTGGATCTTCATTCCAGGTATCATCAGATTCGAAAGAAGGATGAATACATCACCAAAAAAACATTCAGAACTCATGAAGGTCACTATGAATTTTTGGTCATGCCAGTTGGTCTAATAAATGCACCTTCCACATTTCAAGGTTTGATGAATTCTATTTTCAATCCTTTCCTTAGAAAATTTGTGCTGGTATTCTTTGATGATATACTAATCTATAGCAAGTCTTGGGAAGAACATGTCCAACATGTTGATAGGGTACTATAACTACTAAAGGAGAAAGAATTGTATGCAAAACCTTGAAAATGTTTCTTTGGGATAAAGGAGGTAGAGTATTTGGGTCATATTGTATCTCATGAAGGTGTTAAGGTACACTATAAAAAAATTAAATCCATGATGGACTGGCCGATTCCCAAAACCATGAAGAATATCTGAGGATTCTTAGGTCTAACAAGGTATTACTGCAAGCTTGTTCACAACTATGAAATAATGGGAGCTCCTCTAACATCGTTACTGAAGAAATATGAATTTTATTGGACTATAGAGGAAACTCAAGACTTTCAACAACTCAAAGAGGCCATTTTTAAAGCTCATGTTTTGGCGACACCAAACTTCAGAAAAACATTTATTGTGGAATGTGATGCTTCAGGAAATGGAATCGGAGCTGTACTAATGCAAGAAAGACACCCTATTGCATTCACAAGTCATCCAATCAAGGGAAAGAACATAAAAAAACCCATTTATTAGAAGGAAATGCTGGCAATACTACATTCCTATTAATCTTCCATAGTAATCTAGGGACTAGAACAGAGTCTCATCAAAGATTAATAACAATAAGAATGAAAATGGTGTAATAGTGCTACAAAATGGGTAGCGCTCTGTATATTCACACAAAGAATGAGTAATACAATACAATATCATGTTCCAAGCATGAATGACAAAGCAATTCAAATTCCCAAGGAGGTCATTCGAATTGAATGAGTGAGTCTAGCTTAACTGAATGTAAACCACAGTCAACACTCAAGTTAACCACTGATCAAAACCCTAATTGACTCAATTGAGCCCTAACTAAATTTGAAGTGCAATAAATGATTGAGTCTAATTGAAATTAGGTCAGACACATGTCACAGCAAGCCAACCATCAAGTGGTAGCGCATCAATGACTCTAATGAACCCTGATGAGGTTAACTAAAGTGTAATTGAACATAAGAAATGGTTAGAGGCGTCTCTGTTGACTACAGTTCATTAAATAATCAATAAATAATCAATTTAATGAAGGAGGGTGCCTTCACTGCTCTGTTTAACTAATTGTAACCACCAGTTAGAAATATGGGGCATTAATGACACTCAGATCACCCCTGGAGTGCTCCAGTTAGCCTCCTCGAATGTAGGAGAAGGATAAGTTGGCCTCCTTGACTGAAGGTAGGCATGGGTGTGATCTAACTGATGTCATTAGTGCTCCTATAATGTCAATTAGGTCAATAATACTTAGGATAGTGGTTTAACTGGGCCAAATTGATCAAAATGAGTGTGTAAGGTGGTAAATGTCTCCAACACCCCCCCTTAAGCTATACTTAGGAGGAATTAGAAAACATAAAATGCATAAAAATGCTAGGACCCCGGAAACTAGGGCCATAGGTAACCCTGTACAATACTGAAACTGAAACAATGCTAAAAAACAAACTAAGTGAGGAAAAGAGGGAAAACCCAGTGGAACCCCCCCCCCCCCCCCCCCCCCTCAAACTGAACACTAAAAGTATTTTGATCACCCTGATGGACTCACCCCCAACAATGAACAGAGTTAAGTGAAATTATTTTCTAAAAATATCTTGGTGAATATGTCTGCAATCTGCTTATCAGTTGGGTAGTATTGCAGAATGATGGTCCTATCATGCACTAGCTCCCTGATATAGTGCATGTGGATCTCTACATGTTTGGTCCTATACCTGGTCACTGGATCTGTGGATATATTAATATCACTTTTATTTTCACAGAAGAGGATATTGGACAAAGTACTACCAATATCAAACTCTGAAAGAATGCCTTGCAACCAAACTACTTGGATGCAAGCATTCACCGCTCCTCCATACTCAGCCTCTGCTGAAGATAATGCTATGGCAGCCTGATTTTTGCTAGACCAGAAAATGGGGCCACCACCAAACATGAATACATATCTGGAAGTATACTTCCAATCAATAGAATCACCCACCCAATCAGAATTTGTGTATCCAACCAGCTCTAGCTCGGAGTCTGCAACATAGTGAATGTCGTAGGTCCTGGTTCCCTGAATATACTAAAGGATCCTCTTGGATTCCTTCCAATGAGGATCATGAGGCTGCTACATGTATCTTGATACAACATTCATTTCATAACAGATATTAGGCCAAGAATGTGTCAAGTACAACAAGCTACCAATCAGTTGTCAATAGATAGTGCAGTCCATGGGAGGTGTGCTTTTTCCTTCTTCAAGGCTGATCCCTGAAAGGAAAGGGAATGGTGCAGGACTACATTCAGCCATGTTAAATTTTAATAACAGGTATTATATTTATTTTGACTTAGTGACCACTATCCCATCATAATTTTGCTCAATTTCAAGCCCTAAAAATTGTTTTAGGAGCCCCAAATCGCTCATTTCAAAGGCATTGTGGAGAGCAGTTTTGATGGCTGAAATGGAAGCAACTGTGCTCCCTATGATCAGTAAGTCATCAACATATAAAAAAATAATAAAAAAATTACCATCATACTGCTGTATATACACATTTTGATCTCATCTACACCTTTGGAAGTTTTGCGAGAGAAGGAAGGCATCCATCTTGGAATACCACTCTCTTGGGGCCTGTTTTAACTTGTATAGTGACTTCTTTAGCTTGCAAAAAAAATATGGATCAGTGATGTATCCCTTAGGATAATTCATGTATATCTCCTCATGAAGCTCTCCATGTAGAAATTCTAACTTAACATCCATATGATGCACTTCCCAGTGCTTGGATGCCGAAATTGCCAAAACTAGGCAGATGGAGTCCATTTTTGCAACCGTTGCAAAGGTCTCATGGTAGTCCACACCTTGGAACTAAGAGAAACCTTTTTCCACCAGCCTTGCCTCACAGTTTTAGGTGCTTCCATCAGCAGCAACCTTGGTCCGAAACACCCACTTTCATTGAACCAATTTCCTTCCCGGAGGAAGAGAAACTAGCTCCCAAGTAGTGTTTTTTTGAAGAGAATTCATCTCTTCATCCATGGCCACTTGCCATCTCGGATACTTCCGAGAATGGTAGTAGGATTTTGGATCTGAACTAATATCAAATAAAAAGTTTTGAACAACAAATTATCAGGACAAGAGAGAACAATACCTTCCCTTTGGAAATTAGACCGGGTTCTCCATGGATCATCCAGATTTCCAGTGTTATCTCCTACGAAGGAGAGTGTCTGTTGGCCCCATGTGGGAAGATGATTTTGTACTTTAGGTTCTGATTCAGCATCTGATTTTTTCTGCACACTAATATCATAAATATTAGGATCCAAATCAGGGTCATCACCCCCAATTTCATCATCCAAATATTCAGTAGAATAGGAAGGAAAATCAACAGTTTTCTCCTTCACTAGTTCCACCTCCTGAAGAGGCTCATCGAACTTGACACTCCTTTCGATGATGATCTGTTTTGTTTTGATAGCCAGCATATTGAAACATTTTTATTCATTAGGATACCCAATAAACAAACATTCTATGCTTTACGATTGCAAAGCCCTTCTTTTATCAAGTGGAATCGGGGCCCATGCAGTGGACCCAAACACCCGCAGGTTCGACACATCCATCTTGTGTTCGAAGTATGCTTTTGAAGAGATATTTTACATGGACGACTTATAATTCAAAGAAGAGAAAATATATGGTATGGATTACAGGAGGTCACTATTTATGAAACATAAGAAATTATAAAAAGCATCTACGTGGAGTTCAAATGTTTGCTTTTTCTGAGCATTGGAGTTGAGGATAGCATTGCCAGTGTGCAAAGTAACAACATGGATGAAATCAAAACACTGTGCTAATTGAAGAAGTAGGCATCTTGAAAATTTCCAAGTACTTTAAAAAGTGGATGAAATAGAGGTGGTAGAAGTAGCAAATAGTGAAGAATTAAGGGTTTTCTGCCATAAGGATGAGAAAAGCTTTGAGGAAAAGAATGCTGAAATTTTTGATACTATTTTAATGAATGAAACGATTGAGACAACTAAAAATAAGTTGAAAAATATTAAGGACCCGGGTAGTGAGACCCATGGTGTTTTCAAGTATTTATTTTACTTTTTCTCTGTCGACTAGACCCCCAATTGTCCTGAAATTGTCGAGTGGTGTGTGAATAATTATTTTGTTGCTGAAGGAGTCATCATGAACAAACCTAAGTTTAGAATCCTTTGCCTAATTTAGGCCTCTGTTATCTACAAAGAATTATCTATCCCAAATGATTTTGTTTAGTTATCCTAGGAGTAGAAAGAAGAAAATATCATTCAATTATTCCAAAAGTATACAACCAAGAATAAGGAAACCTTTCTGAAGTCATGTTTAAATACTGATAGTGAGGTTATAGGCCCTCTCTTATCCTTATGACCTAGTTTTGTTTAATGAAGAAACCCAGTCCTGTATAGCTTTAGCCAGTCACTTTTTGGGGTTAGACACTAATGGCTATGTTATAGAGTCACTATTGAGTCTGTTTTTTGTCTTAAGTACTTGTCCAATCGAGTCTAAACTTCCAGGTTGATTTTTCCATTCTTGTTGTCTTAAATTTGATGAGTTCCTAGCTGAGAACATTCGTTCTTAGTTAGTCAACTTCCACGATACCAAAGTTTTTAGATTCTAGGACTTTTTGTTGAATATTTTCTTATCATATAATGAAGATAACCTATAGTGTCCTGAGGTTGTACTCACTAATGAAATGACCTAGAATTATTGCAAGTTCATAAATGGTTTGACAGAAGAGGTATACAACATTTTCTTTCAGGAAATATTGCCCCGGGTATTTCCAGAGATGAAAGAAACATTGCAGCTTTCCCCTAGTAAAATGATAGGAGATTGGTTCCTTTCAGAGTTTGAAACAATTATAAGATTGTATGGATTTTTGTATAAACCTTATATTCTTCGAGCCTGTATGACAAGTAGAATCTTTTCATTAGAATTTTTTAAACAAAATCTTATAGTTGAGGAAGAACACATTTTAAACTTCAAGAAGAGTCTAGATATGAAATTTCCCTGGGAGGCAGGGCCATATGTTGTCAAAAGTAGAACTTCTCTACCAATAATTGGTAATATGCTTAGAAGCATGGGGTTTTCTTTGGGAGTTGCTGTCAACTATGATCCAAACTAGGTAATTTCAAAAAGAATACAAGAAAACAACAATAATCCTTTTGAACATACTAAAGTAGCTAGACTCATAGAGGAAGCTAATTGGGAAGATTATTTTGACAAAGCCCCAGATAATATTAGCATGGAAAAAGACTCTGTATATTCCTTACCTGGAAATAATACTCGCCCAATAGATATTTATAATATAGTTGTAGTTGGTGGTAATGTTTCATCATTAATACGTTTTTTCAGGAAATTCAAAGAAGAGAGAACATTCAGGCTTCATGGAGACTGAAGAAGAAGACACTGTTAGTACACCAAAGAAGCAGAAAATTGGACAGGAGGGACAAATGGTATAGGTGAAGAAAAATAGTGTGAAAGGTAAACAAAAAAAAGAAAATCCCAAAATAACTGGTCTGGAGCTTCATGAATATGTATTTGATGGATTAATCCCAAATAAGTATACATCAAAAGAGGAATGGTTGAATACTTACAAGGAAATGGCTGATAAAACCTTTGATTAAATAGTAAAATTATATGAGGAAGTAAGACAGTTTCCCAAGCCAGATGTAACATTGAAAACAGAAAGGGATAATTCCAAAGATACCCTAAGTTTGTCCATGAATGTTGGTAATAAGGTATCAGAGGTGAATGTGAACTTAGAAAATATCCCTACCACAGATATGATACACTTTCATAGAGAAACATTGATATTTTGTATACAAGATTGCTTAAGTCTACATTGTAGGTGTCTAAACTAGAGTCAAATAAAAAGAAAGCTCAGGACCTCCTACGAAAAGAAAAGGTTGAGAACCATGCCCTTCAGATCAAGATTAAAGAGTTATAGGATGATTTTTTTAAGGTTGATGGGAAGTCATACAAAGGAGCAGTGGGTCAAACATTATTTGATGAAAAAGAGAAAGAGGTTCAGGTGCTGAAAAATAAATTGAAAATTCCTTCCACTCAGCTTATTCAGACTTCTGAATTGGTAGAGTTTGAGAAGGAGAAAGAAGCATTAAACAATGAATTGACTAATTGTAAATCCAAGTTGTTAAAGCTTGAAGAAAAAGAAAAGTAGTGGGAAAATATGCTAAGATTCGAGTAGGAAGTGACTCAAGACCTAAAAGCTAAGTTGGAAGCAAAAGAAAAAGAATTATAGGAGAAATGTGAAGGAGTTAAAAATCAATCTACTATTATTTCTGTAGAAGTAGATGCAACCTCTCTTTCTGAAGCAATGTCTTAGGTAAAGATGAAGGATGTAGAGCTCCCAGGGTTAAAACAACAGAACCAAAACCTAGAAGAGATATCTTTGAAAAAAGAACAAGACAGGAAGAAAGTAGAGGAGAGATGTCAAGAATTAATAAATCAGAATTCCAAGTTAACAAAGAAGGTGGTTGGCCATATGGTGTTGCAAGGGGTAAGGCATATGATTTGGGATGAAATTATTAAATAAGCTAATAATTTTAGGCCATATTTAGATTTTATTGCAGATCAAGAGAGTGCTATGAAAGTAGCTAGACATAATATTTTGAAAGTAAAACAAGAATTAAATAAGAAGCCAATGGAAACAACTCAAAATGCTATTAAATTTTGAAGTACATTATCAGAAGATCAAGTTATAAGGTTTGATATCTGAGGCATAGTTGTTATTATCTCTTGGGATAGAAAAGTGGTTGAAAAGTACAGAATGTTGGATGATGTATAGACTAAAGTTGATATTATAAGTCATAAAGTCAAATAAGTGACTAAGTTAATCACTCCATTGGTAAACAGGGGGATTCCTTTCTTCTTGGAGGAAATGGGACCATTATTGTCTCAAAAAGAATACCTATATAAATTGGTCATTTGCAAGTCAAATCACAGTAAATTTGAAGATATGCAGTAGGCTCTGTCTGGAAGAGTTGTGTGTGATAAATTGGATGAAGATTTCGAGTTATTATTTGATTTTAAATTCGCATGTGCTAAGGTGCCTAATTTTTCATATACATACAATGTGGAACTCAGAGTTATGGCACATGACATGGTTGTTTCAAATTCTCCTAAGCCTGAACATTGGAGAACACAACAATATGGATCAACTAAGTATAAGATCCATCCATGAAGACATCAAGGAAGACATCGCAAGAGGAGTTCAGCAAAGGAAATTTTATGAAAATATGTTATTTTTAATTTCATTAGTTAGGAAGTTTTGTTACCTCAAAATTATTTTGTAATAGATAAATCTTTTGACATATGTAATAAATGGTTGAAACCGTTAGATAGTTAGGTTTATTGTTCATCTCAAGAAGCAATTGTATAAGTATTCAGAATTTTGATGAAGTGAGGCCTGGAACCCATTAGATTTTGAAGATCTGTGTATTCAAGTATTTATTTAATCAAAATTACAGAGACAAAAGTTGGAATTTTGTAGAGATTCCTGTGTTATTTCATGTTACAGTCTGTATTTTCCCTTCTTATGTGAATGTTTTTCCAGTTTTACATGTTCATTATGTTTTTCTTAATGTTTGGAAGGAGAGTATAACATTTTAGAATTCATATTTACTATGCTCTAGCTGCTCTTTTTAGATGTCCACCAAATATTTCTTCTAAAGTTGATACATAATTTAGTTTTGCAATGCTCTGTGTTAATGGTTTGTTCTTGTTCTTCATTTTTCACCAGAAAATTAAATTTTGACTGTGACTGAGTAGCTACCTTGCCTCTGTTTAAAAATTCCATGCAAAATTTATCTTTATCTATGTTCATATCTTGACTCCATAGCCCAATGGTCATGTGTTCAGTTTCAACCAATCTTCCTAATTACCAACAGTTTTGCTTATACATATCTGGCCTTGTTAATATTTTGTGAGAGATCCCTCTCGAAAGATAAAAAATCCAGTTTTCTCTTTAAAAGTGGTTCTTACTGTTACATGGGAATAACCTTCACAACCTTTGGTAATTTTCTAGTGATAACAAATTGGTGCCTTTTCTGGGGAATGAAAGTGCATATCAGCCCTAGGAAGAACAACAAGGATTGCAAAGTTTCAAAGAAGAAATTTATGTGGGAAAGAAGAAGTTTCCATAGTTAAAAGAAGGTTGTACATTTTCCCTGGCGACTTCACATTCATTTTGAATATTTTTACATAATACATCCTGGTTTTCAGGAGAGCAAATGCAAGAGGTAACCCTAATACTAAAATTTTGCAAAAGTGTGGAAAATCCAAAATGATTGCTTAAAAATAAAAATAAAGAAAAATTAAATAGTTCTCAGTTTGGTGCATCATCAACTCAAGATTTTCATAGAATACAAGAATCTGAATGGGAAACTAGTGTTGAGAGATTACTGTCAAAATCAAAATTTGAATCTGACCTAAAGAAAGTTGAGATTAACCCTAGTAAATTAGAATCATACCTTCTTGCTTAATCTAGTTAAAAATGAAGAAACTACTTCTATTGTCCAAAAATTTTAGTTTCATACTTCCCAATTTATTCAGAATCCTCCAGTTTTTCAATCTTTACCACTTGCTCAAAATCCACCTAGACCAATGGCTGTAGCTAGGTTTGCTCCATTAGTTTTACCTGCGGTGTTGTATGACCTTCCCTTAAATTATGCTCAAATAATTTCATTGTATGATGGAGAAGTAAATGTTACTACAAAATACCATGTTGGAAAATTTGATGACTTTATAGATTTGGAAGAGGTTGAATATGAAGATGTCAAGATCAGGTTGTTTTCACAGAGCTTGTCTTGGGAAGCCAAGAAGTGGTATAAATATTTACTTGCTAGGTCTATCTTAAACTTTGTAGATTTTCAAACTGCATTCTTGGATAGATGGGATGATAAACAGAGTCCATTACAAGTCACGTCCCAGTAAAATAATGTTAAAAAAGGAGGTTTCTAGTCATTCCATGATTTTTCCAGTAGGTTCATGAGAGTCTATAATTCAATGCCTACTGATATTAAGCCATAAGTTGGTGCTGCTAAACATCATTATGTAGAAGCCTCTGATAATGACTTTGCATTGTTGTTGAGAGAAAGAAAATCAACTACTCTTCTTTCTATGTTTATAGATGATTTGGAAGTAGAAGCCAATATGATGGCATGTGGAAAGATAAAAAAGAAAGTATATGTTGATAGGAGGACATGTAGAGAAGAAATTATGTCCTCCACCTCTTCTGCTTCTTCATCTAATGAAATCAAATTTGAAATGATGCTGAAAACAATGGAAAAGTGAATGACTAGGCTGACTATGGATACTAGGCCAGTGAATCAAGAAGAGAATGAACCCCATATAAGAAATCCTAACTTTAGAAGGCCTATTCCTTCTCCACTCCCACAGAATAGACAAAGAGACATGATGAATCCAAGAAACCAAGAATATCACCAAATAAGACCACCTTTCCTTGCAAATTATGTTGTTGATGATGATGGTGCATAATATATTTAATATCATATTCAACATTTTGGTGATTTAGATTCTGAAATCTATCTGACTGAGGAGGAACACAATATGTTTGCACAGGAGGATGATAATAAAGATTTTGAGGAGGAGTTGGAACAGTATCAGAAAGGGTATATGCATGCTATAGATGATGTACAGGGAAAGATCAAATTGAGAAGTAGAGATGTTATTATAAATAAAGAAAGGCTAAATCTAAATCAGCCTTCCAGTGGTTAGACGAATACAGAAAAAAAGAAATGAAAAACAAAAAGAACCTGTTGTACATAAAGAGAATGAAAAGAAAACTGAGAAAACAAAAGAGTTAAAACAAATAGCACCCATGGATGTAGATACAATTTATTCCATTTTTAATCTACAAAGTGAACTTGCTAAGTTTAAGATTTCAATTCCCTTTGATGAACTACTCAGAAATCAAATATATAGGGACACAATAACCAAAATGATCAGAAATCAGGGAGAGACTCAACCAGATATTTTGGATGTGATAGATGACAATCCTACCATTGTTTTGGGGTCTAAGTTTATCATATGGATGATGAGTAAGTACCACCTTTTTATATGAGGTTAAATGTGCATGACATGGTGTTGCATAGTGCTATGTTAGATTCAGGTGCTTCACATAATTTGATGCCTAAAGGAGTGGTACACAGTTTGGGGTTAGAGATTACAAGGCCTTATAAATATTTGTATTCTTTTGACTCCAAATTGCTAAAATGTCTGGGTTTGATAAAAGACATGGTGGTATCCTTGAATAAATTACCATCTAAAACTGTGGTCATGGATGTTGTTCTGGCTGATATCCCTCCCAAATTTGGTGTTTTGTTATCAATATCTTGGACTTCAAAGTTAAAAGGAAGTTTGCAAATGGACATATCTTATCCTACAATCCCGTTATTAACGAAAATAAGAGACTGTATAGTGAAACAAGATCACCTTATGTTGTTAGTAGTAAATATCAGACAAGATTTCATCATATTTATGCTGTTGATACAGATTTAGGATCATCTATTTTCTGTAATGATGTTTCTCATTATGCTTCAAAATTTGTTGTGCCAAGTAAATGCAAAACAGATAAAAAGGTGATAAATGAACAGGAAGCATTGGAAAGAAAGAAAAAGGAAGAAGGGGTATGGACTATGTATTTTGATTGGTCGGTGGCTAAAGTGGGTGCTGATGCAGGTGTATATATAATTTCCGCTATTAGATATTTTAAATCCTTTTCTTACAAGTTGAACTTTGAATGTACTAATAATGTAGCAGAATATGAAGCTTTGTTGCTGGGTTTGCATGCATTGAAGGATTTGGGAGCTAAATGAGTCAAAGTTTTTGGAGATTCAGAACTTGTGATAAATCAGGTGAATGATAGTTATCAAAATAAGCATCCTAGAATGAGATCTTACAGGAATTAAGTGTGGGATATGTTTGGGAACATTGTCACAAAACACAGTGTCAAAGTGGTTCCTAGATATGATAATACAGTGGTAGATTCCTTGGCAATTGCTGCTGGAAAATTTACTACTCCTACTGTAGGTAAAAGAAAATATAAGGTTGAAATTGTGAACATGCCTTCCATACCAGACAATACCAAGTACTGTAATGTTTTTGAAGATGATATGCAAATCAAAAGATTTATGGAATTGTCTAGTGAATTTGTAAATACGTAAATAGAAAATGAAAGTGTTGATTCTGAAAATTTCCAAGATGTTGATGAAGATGAAGAAGGAATTGTTGAAACAGAGAAGTTGAAAATATCACTAGGAGGAAAAGATATAGTCCAATTCAAGAGTAATCATATTCCCAGAGGTTTAATTCCCTTGGAGAATATTTTTGACCAAAATGATGTTTTTAGAGATCCTAAAGTCAAACCTAATGAAAATGTTGTTGAAGATAAAAACATTAGTACGGAGGAGAATCCCAAAATTGTAAAGTTGTCCAAGAAATTTCCTATTAAAGAGAAAAAATAAACTGATGTATTTGCATGGAGTTACGAAGACCTCAAAGAGTATGACACCTCCATTATACAACATACTATTCCAATTAATCCTGGAGAAAAACCATTTAGGCAGAAACTCAGAAGGATTAATCCAATGATATTGCCTATTATTGAAAAGGAGATTAAAAAGTTATTTGATGCAAAAATAATTGTAACCCTGAGATTGTCCAAATGGGTTGCTAATTTGGTGCATGTTAGAAAGAAGAATGGTGAAATAAGACCGTGTGTGGACTTCAGAAATTTAAATAAAGTCTCTTTGAAGGATAATTACCCTTTACCAAACATGGACTAGATTTTGCAAAAAGTGGTAGGTTCAGATAGAATTTATACTATGGATGGGTTTTTAGGTTATAATCAAATAAAGGTGTTTCCTAAAGATCAAGAGAAAACTGCTTTCACTACACTATGGGGTACATTCATGTATGCAAATATGCCTTTTGGATTAATGAATGCAGGAGCCACTTTCCAGCATGCTATGGACATCACTTTTGCATATGAAAGAGATAGGTTTGTAGTGATTTACATGGATGATATTACTTATATTCCAGGTCCGACAGGGAACATATCAAACATTTGGAAAAGGTTTTCCTTAAATGTAGAAAATATGGCATTTCATTAAATCCAAGGAAGTCAAATTTTGCTCTGGAAGAAAGAAAAATTTTAGGCCATATTATTTCCAAACAAGGTATAAGGATTTATCCAAATAGGGTGAGTGCAATTTTGAAAGTGGATGAACCAAGGATTAAGAAGGAAGTGCATTAATTCATTGGGCAGGTAAATTTCTTGAGGATATTCATTCCTAGATTTGCTGACATTTTGATGAACATTACTAATATGCTTAAAAAGGACCATGAAATTAAATGGACAGTGGAGGTTAAGAAATCTTTCAAGAATATAAAGCAATATATTAATGAATCTCCTGTGTTGGTAAGTCCATATTTTGATAAATATTTCTTAGTATTTTCATATGATTTAGAGCATAATGTTGTAGTTGTTTTGTTACAAAAGAATGATCAAGGTGAATAACATCCTATAGCATTTTTTAGTAAGATGTTAAGAGATGGAGAGTTAAAATATGATATCATGGAAAAACAAGAATATGCTCTAATTAAGGACCTAAAAGATTTCAGAATTTACATTCTCCATTCACATGTAGTTTCATATTGTCCGAGCAGTGTGGTAAAAGGTATACTTACACAACCTGATCCAGAGGGGAGAAGAGTGAAATGGATTGCAGTGATTTTGGATTATGACATTGAAATTAAGCCCACAAAGTTGAGTAAGGGACAGAGATTGGCTAAAATGATGACAACCTCTAATTGTGATTCTTTGCAGTTAAATTTTCTATCATGTCAATCAAATCAGTTGGACATAGAAGTACAGGTGATGCCTGATTTTTCTATTTCTCCATGGTATGTTGATATTGTTTATGTGTTGTAGAATTTATAACCTCCTACATGGTTAAGTAAAACTAGATCAAGGTCTTTGAAGCTGAAGGTTGCAAAATTTTGTATTTTAAATCAATATATTTATTGGAAGGATCCTGGTGGAGTATTACTGAATTTTCTTATGGAGAATGAAGCTCAGTAGATAGAAAAGGATTTCCATGAAGGAGATTGTGCAGGACATCATTCTTGGAAGGTAACTGCAAATAAAATTTTGAGAAAAGGATTTTATTGGCCTTCACTATTTTAAGATGTGTATAAAGAAACCACCAAATTTCAGTGTCATATTTTTTATGGAAAGAGGAATGTGGTTCCACTCCCTCTTAATCCCATATCAGTAGAAGCACCTTTCCAACACTAGGGATTGGATTTCATTGGGGAAATAAATAAAAATTCCTTAGGATAGGATAAATGGATCTTAACAACAAATGATTATTTTACAAAATGGATTGAGGCAATACATACTAGAAGAGCTACAGATGTAGTGATAATAGAATTCCTAGAGAGTAATATATTGGCAAGATTTGGAGCCAAAAAAAATTGTAACAGATAATGCAGTTTCTTTTAATTCCAAGAGGATGATAAGTTTTTGTCATAAATATAATATAAGTTTGAATCATTCTACTGCATATTATCCATGGGGTAATGGACTGGCAGAATCGTCTAACAAGAGTTTGGTGAGGATAATTAAGAAGTTGTTGGAAGAAAATAAAAGAGCTTGGCATAGGAAGCTGAAATATGCTTTGTGGGATGACAGAATCAACACAAAGAGGGCTATTGGGATGTCACCATTGCATTGGTGTATGGAGCTGAAGTGGTTTTTCCAGCATCTCTAGGAGTACCGGTTATGAAGTTGTTGCAGGAGTAGCAGGATGAACGTAATCATATGCAAAGGAGAATAAATCAAATCATTGAGCTAAGTGAACTAAGGGATAAAACATATGATAAGGTACAGATACATTAGGAGAAAATGAAGAATACCTTTGACAGAAAGGTAAAAGAGGACACTTTCCAGGTTGATGATTTAGTGTTAAAATGTGATGCTCCACATGAAGACAAAGGAAAGCATGGTGAGTTGATTATTTATGGGTAGGTCCATACATTATTGCATCATACACAAGTAATGATGCTTTTATTCTACAATATCAGGATGGGTCTCAGTATGAAGGAGTTCCAGTGAATGGGATATTTCTGAAGCATTATTTGGAATAAGGGGGAAGGAATTTCATGTATTATAGTGTAAATATTTCTTTATTTTCAATCAGTACAGATGGTGAGATGGAAGATTTATATCCTGCAGAGAAGGCCCTAAGATCAGAAGGGGTAACCATATTTTAGTTTTTATATTTCTTTCAGAAAGACAAAATAAATTTTTTTAGATTGACAATGGATTTGGCAACGAGTCTATTGGGTTCTTTTATACCTCGCAGGGAGGATAGTATGCCTAGTGGAGCTAGCTGTTAGCACTATAGTTAAAAGTTGTAGATTGTTTTATTAAAGGGTTTGAAAATTTTCATGTGTGAAAAACTGTGTGGAAGCTCTCTTTAGGTTAATGGGGGAGCATGATATTTCATTATGGGTCGTTGGATGAAGAAAGGGGATTTGATCTACGGTGGTAGATCGTTCCATTATTTGAACATGAGGGATAAATTGAGATGTTATCATTAGCGAAATGGAGGTAGAAGGTGTTAAACAGTGACAACTCAAATTAAAAGGTTGCATATCAATGGTGGTGAAGCATTCCGAAGATCGGAGATGCAAGTCTAAAAGAAGTTTTGAAATTCACGGAATGGGTTAACATGTGGGAATATTGGATGGAAGGGATGAGAGCAGAGATAAATATATGGTCGGAAAAAATTCTGCAGATTAAAATAGCGCGAAGAAACTCCAAATTGAAATCCGCGGAAAGTGGTAGGCGCCACGTTGATCAACGGTTCCAATTTTGGTCAGGTTTTGATTGACGTATAATGTGCATTCCGTAAATGGAAGTTGCACAACTGATCAGTTCTGAAATGATTTGTGGAATTTTAAAAGTTTCCATAGTTGGACGGTCCTAATGAAGGCATGTTACAAAGAAATGGCTGATATTGATTATGCTGAATCAAGTTGTGCGGAGTGATACTATTGAATATTGGTATTGAGATATTGTACATGGATGGCTTAGATCTCGAAGAAGAGAAAATCTATGGTATGTATTATGGGAGGTGTGAAATGCTTATGAAACATAAAAAAATTATAAAAAGCACCTACGTGGAGTTCAAATGTTTGTTTTTTATCAGCATTTGAGTTGATGATAGCATTGACTATGCACAAAGTGCCAATGTGGACGAAATCAGAACATTGTGCTAATTGACAAGGTAGGCATCTTAAAAATTTCCAAGTACTTTAATAAATTGATGAAATAGAGGTGGTAGAAGTAGTAGATAGTGAATAATTAGGGGTTTTCTGCCATAAGGATGAGAAAATATTTGAAGACAAGAATGCTGAATTTTTTTATACTATTTTAATGAATGAAACAATTGAGACAGCTAAAAATAAGTTGAAAATTCTTAAGGACCAGGGTAGTGACATCCATGGTGTTTTCAAGTATTTATTTTACTTTTTTCTCTATTGACCAAACCCCCAATTTTCCTTAATTTGTCAAGTGGTGTGTGAATAATTATTCTTCTACTGAAGGAGTCATCATGAATAAACCTAAGTCTAGAATCCTTTTCTCAATTTAGGCCTCTATTATCCGCAAATGCTTCTCTGTCCCAGCTAATTTTGTTCAATCATCCCAGAGTACAAAGAAGAAAATATCATTCAATTCTTCCAAAAGTCTACAACCAAGAATAAGGAAACCTTTTTGAAGTCATGTTTAAATCCTGATAGTGAGGCTATGTCTATCTTATTCTGTTGACCTAGTTTTGTTTAATGAAAAAACCCAGTCATGTATAACATTAGCCAGTCAATTTTTGAGGTTAGACACTAATGCCTATGTTACACAGTAACTGTTGAGTCTGTCTTTTGTCTTAAGTACTTGTCCAATTGATTCTAAACTTATAGGTCAATTTTTCCAGTCTTGTTGCCTTAAATTTGATGAGTTCTTAGCTGAGAACATTCGTTCTCAGTTAGTCAACTTCCATGATACTAGAGGTTTCGGATTCTAGTAAGTTTTTGTTGAAGATGTTCTTATCATATAACGAAGATAACCTATAGTCTCCTGAGTTGGTACTCACTGATGAAATGACCCATAATTATTGCAAGTTCATGAATGGTTTGATGGCAAAGATATATAGCATTTTCTTTCAGGAAAGATTTCCCTAGGTGTTTCTAGATATGAAGGAAACATTGCAGCTATCACCTAGTAAAATTATAGGAGATTGGTTCCTTTCATAGTCTAAAACAATTAAAATATTGTATGGATTTTTGCATAAACCTTATATTCTTTGATCCTTTCTGACAACTAGAATATTTTCTTTATATTGTTTTAGAAAAAATCTTACAGTTGAGGAACAACACATTTTAAACTTTAGGAAGAGTCTAGATATGAAATTTCCCTCGGAGGCAGTTCCATATGTTGTCAAAAGTAGAGTTTCTCTACCAATAATTAATAATCTGTTTAGAAGCATGGGGTTTTATTTGGGAGCTGCTATCAACTATGATCCACACCAGGTAATCTCAAAAAGAAGACAAACAAACAACAATAAGACTTTTGAACATACTGAAGTAGTTGGACTCAGAGAGGCAGCTAATTGGGAAGATTATCCTGACAAATTCCCAGATAATATTAGCATGGAACAAGACTCTGTATCTTCCTTACCTGGAAATAATTCTCCCCCAATGGATCTTTCTAATATAGTTGCAGTTGCTGGTAATGTTTCATCATTAATAAGTTTTTCCAAGAAATTCAAAGAAGAGAGAAAATTCAGATTTCATGGAAACTGAAGAAGCAGATGCTGCTAGTACACCAAAGAAGTAGAAAATAGGACAAGAGGGAAAAATGGTATAGGTGAATAAAATTAGAGTGAAAGGTTTTTCTACCATAAATTGTTCTTAGACTACCAGAAGAACAAGCCAACGCAATCTCAAAAGTAAAATTAAATAAAATAGGTTTTAGGGTTTTAAAAAATTCATTAGCAAGGAGGAAATAAACATCCACAAGCTAATAAAGAACTGAATCATGCAAATTGGATAAACTAGGGATGAAACACATCCTAATAAGCCATAAACATTACACATGAAATACTAATTCCACCCACAGGCTACAAGCATTTACATGAATAAAACTTTAAACCAGAAATGAAATTGTAGACTGAGCAATCAAACAGATCAGAAACGAAAAATCATGACAGGTAAAAGGGATTATCAGTTTATATATAATCAATAATAGTCATCTACTTACATAAGAGTTATAAGTGCTAGCTTGAGAAATCAAAGCTCCAAAAGCCTCTCCTTGAGTGAAAATCCCCTCCTCAAAACTGTATGTTTGTCTTCCTTTTATCATTACAAAAGTAAATTAGTTCCATAACTACCTTCTAGATCTAAATTTGAAATATTTACATCAATTAGTTACATGATAACTCAAAATATTTAAATATAATTAACCCAAAAATAGCAAATCGGATTTGGGGAAATTTGGTGAATTTCTGGAAATTTGGGTCTCAAAGACGCCTTCATATATCTCGATCGGGAACACCTGTGTAAAAATGGAGAGAGGTTTTTTTAAATGATTATGTTATGAACAAAAACCTCTCTTGGGTTTTCAAAATTACTCTTAAATGGATCGGAATATGTTCTACAAATGTGTGACTAAAACCGGAAATTAATTCGAACCCTAAAAATAGGCCACAAAGATGAATTCAAATCTATCAAACAATAATCTATGTTGCAAAATTGAGAGAGATTTTTGTGAATGATTCTGTTGTGGAAAAATTCCTCTTTTGGTTTTCCTGAATCTATTTCCATCGCCTCGTAATCGGCTCCCAATGACAATGACAAAAACAGGAAAAACATAGCTGCTACAGGAATCTCCTCATGAAAATATTTGACAGAGGACTCAAAAATGAGAGTTAGATTATAAATCAAAACTTGGAATGAACTTTTATTATAAGTTTTTGAAAGTTTAAAGATGTACATATTAACTAATAAGCCCAAAAGACAAAACTTAAAACTAAAATAATGAAATGATTCAACCATTAAAAGTATTAAATCCAACCAAAATTATTGATTGTCAAAAATTCTTAAAATCAACATGAAATATAAAATCATTTTAAACCAACGGTTGAAAATTAGGACAAAAAGAACAGATAAACTAAGAACAAGATCTAGTTGTAACATCTAGCTCTTGCTACGGGATGAAGTTCTCCTTGTGAGGCTTCAAGAACATGTAGAACTTGTGCCTTATTCATTGGGTGATGGAGTCATTTACCAAATCTCTGCAACTTTGTCAAACTCTGAACACATATCTCTGAAATGAAAAAACACTACTACAAACCAACATACTGAAAAGAATCTACATGCTCATATAGCGAGCTTATTCTGCTATTTACTCCTACTTCTAATCGGAGGAAACAACCCAATCAAGTGTAATCATACTTCCAATGAAGCCAAGAAAACATTTGACTGAGAATCATAATTTCATGCATGCTACTATTTGAGAAAACCCACAAAAGATGTGATAAATGCAATAAAGAGTCTGTAGGTAGCTGATACTTATGACTGGAAATAAGAAGTATGCCAAAATATGGAGCATTAGAAACCTTTGAAAAATACAAATCCATCCAAGAAGCCACGGGATCATGAAATTTATGATTTAAAACTTCAATGTCTTCATTATATTCATCATAAAGTGAAGCATTCTCTTCCTCTCCATTGTTGTTCTTTTTAAACTTTGGATCAAGAATGGAAACCAAGGGCTTTTCAAACTGCTTCTCGACCTTTAAATAAAACCCTTGATCAAAACTTGAACAAATAAAATTCAGAAAGTGACCATAAGTCAAGAATGGCAACTTATTTGTTATATCAATAGTAAGAGGTTGAAGAGCAGCAACTTCTTCTTCATAACATGATAGTCTCATAGCAGGAACTAAGATATTTCTACTATAATCCATTGAAAGTATGTTATCATCGAAAAAGTCAGCAAACTGATATGAAGAATCAACACAAGCATCATTTATATCCTTGTTCATATGAAAATCTGAAAATGATGAAGAAAATTGTCTTAAATCTGAATGATACCTATGTTCTACTTCCTGTTCATAAGCATGCATATATTCAACATGAGCCTGATCTTGAAGCATTTTTCAAGCTCAGATGTTCTCCTCCACTCCTTTTGCATCCTCAAACAATTGTCTTAAAGATGATGATTTTATTTCTAACAGGAACAAGACAAGATCTGAATGTTGAGCCATAACATAATATACCATAGCAAGTTTTTCCAAAGGTCTGATCTCCATAGGCATATTGATATAAAAAATTTGAAACCTCCAATTAAATTTAGTAATTGGCTCATCATTTTACCTTTTCAAACTATAAAATTCGGACAGAAATTGATCATAAGATTTATTCTTACCCCAATACTTCAAAAAGACATCATGTAGCTCTTCCCACGATCCAATTGAATCAACTTTTAAATTTTGGAACCAAAACCCAACATCTCCAGCAAAGGATTTCGAAAATAACCTCATGACAACATCCTCATGCATGATTTCAAAATTATCAATGAAATTATGAAAACATTCTAAATGCTTTTCTGCTATAATATGGTCTTTTCCAGTACAATGGGGAAGATATTCAACTAAGTAGGAAGGGTAAGGATGTAAGAGAGATGGAAGCCTAAGAGGTCTAAACATCTTTTGTCTGAGTCTAGAATGAAAATCTGTGAGTTGAAAATGAGGTTCAACAAGCTGTTCGAAAGTTTCACCAGTGATGGTAGAAGGTAATAGATCAGCTTTATTCTCTACAAGATGACCAAAATAATCAGCTTCAAGAGATATGGGTATATGTATATCATTCTGAACATGTATTTCAAATGAAGGAATAGGATCAACATCAATAACACAAGAAGAATGCATATTTTCTTCTTCCAAAGTGGGATATGTACTTGAAGGTTTATGATCATTGGAATAGACAAAATAAAAAATAATTCTTTGACATGCAATGGGAAAGATTAGGAAAGAACTGATGAATAAGAACAAAACCTCATGGAGTAAAGTAACAAGCTGATATCTAGTCTTTCCATTTGGCTTCTTCATTTTTCTATCAACAAAATTCTCCTTGCAGTGGAATCTTTAATCATGGAGTCACCGGTGAAAATTTGTAGTCTAAAATATTTTCTGACTTTGTTCACCTCTCAAAATCAAAAGAATAATGATATCCCAGGGAAGATATACTTCAGCTTCGTCCCTGGCAATGGCGCCAAAGATGTTTGTGACAGAAATTGTTCTTAGACTACTAGAAGAACAAGCCAACACAATCTCAAAAGTAAAATTAAATAAAATAGGTTTTAGGGTTTTAAAAACTTCATTAGCAAGGAGGAAATAAAAATCCACAAGATAATACAGAACTGAATCATGCAAATCGGATAAACTAGGGATCAAACACATCCTAATAATCCATAAACATTACACATAAAATACTAATTCCACCCACAGGCTACAAGCATTTACATGAATAAAACTTTAAACAAGAAATGAAATTGTAGACTGAGCAACCAAATAGATCAGAAATGAAAAAGCATGACAGGTAAAAGGGCTTATCAGTTTATATATAATCAATAACAGTCATCTACTTACATAATAGTTATAAGTGCTAGCTTTAGAAATCAAAGCTCCAAAAGCCTCTCCTTGAGTGAAAAATCCCCTCCTCAAAACTGTATGTTTGTCTTCCTCTTATCATTACAAAAGTAAAGTAGTTTCATAACTACCTTCTAGGTCAAAATTTGAAACATTTACATCAATTAGTTACATGATAACTCAAAATCTTTAAATATAATTAACCCAAAAATAGCAAATCGGATTTGGGGAAATTTGACGAATTTGGGGAAATTTAACGAATTTCTGGAAATTTGGGTCTCAAAGATGCCTTCATATCTCTCGATCCAGAACACCTGTGTAAAAAATAAGAGAATTTGTTTTAAATGAGTATGTCATGAAAAAAAATGTCTCTTAGTTTTTCAAAATTACTCTTCAATTGATCGGAATATGTTTTACAAATTTGTGACTAAAACAGGAAATTATTTAATAATTCAAACCCTAAAAATAGGACACAAAGATGAATTGGATTCTCTCAAACGATAACAGATGTTGCAAAACTGAGAGAGGTTTTTGTGAATTATTATGTTTTGGACAAAAGCCTCTTTTGTTTTTCCTGAATTCATTTCCATATCCTCGTAAACGGCTCCCAATGACAATGACAAAAACAGGAAAAACAGAGCTACTACAAGAATCTCCTCATGAAAATATTTGACAAAGGACTCAAAAATGAGAGTTAGATTATAATTCAAAACTTGGAATGAACTTTTATTATAATTTTTTTAAAGCTTAAAGATGTACATATTAACTAATAAGTCCAAAAGAAAAACCTTAAAACTAAAATAATGAAATGATTCAACCATTAAAAGCATTAAATCCAACCAAAATTATTGATTGTCAAAAATTCTTAAAATCAACATGAAATATAAAATCATTTTAAACCAACGGTTGAAAATTAGGACAAAAAGAACAAATAAACTAAGAACAAGATCTAGTTATAACAAAAGGTAAACAAAAACAAGAAAATCCCAAAATAACTGGTCTAGAGCTTCAGGAATATGTGTTTGATGGAGTAACCCCAAATAAGTATACATCAAAAGAGGAATGGTTGAATACTTACAGGGAAAGGGATGATAAAACCTTTAATGAAAAAGTAAAATTATATGAGGAAGTAAGATAGTTTCCCAAGATAGATGTAACATTGAAAACTGTAAGGGATCATGCGAAAGATGCCATGGGTTTTGCCATGATTGTTGGTAATAAGGTATTAGAGGTGAATGTGAGCATATAAAATATACCTACCACAAATATGATACAGTTTCACAGAGAAACAAGCGATATTTTATATACAAGATTTCTTAAGTCTACATTTCAGGTGTCTAAACTAGAATCAAATAAAAATAAAGCTTAGGACCTCCTACGGAAAGAAAAGGTTGAGAACAAGGCCCTTCGGATCAAGATTTAAGAGTTACAGGATGATTTGTTGAAGTTTGATGGGAAGTCAGACAAAAGAGCAGTGGCTCAAAAGTTATTTGATGAAAAAGAGAAAGAGGTTCAAGTGGTGAAAAAGAAATTGAAAATTACTTCCACTCAACTTATTGAGACTTTTGAATTGATAGAGTTTCAGAAGGAAAATTGACTAATTGTAAATCCAAGCTGTTAAAGCTTGAAGAAAAGAAAAGCAGTGGGAAAAAGATGCTAAGCTTCTAGTAGAATGTGAGAAGGACCTAAATGCTAAGCTGGTAGCAAAAGAAAGTGAATTACAGGAGAAATGTGAAGGAGTTAAAAAAAATCTACTGTTCTTTCTGTAGAAACATATCCAACCTCTCTTTCTGAAGAAATGTCTCAAGTAAAGATGAATAATGTAGAGCTCACAGGGTCAAAACAAAAGAACGAGAACCTACAAGAGATATATTTGAAAAAATAACAAGAAAGGAAGAAAGTAGAGGAAAGATGTCAATAATTAATAAATTAGAATTCTAAGTTAACAAAGCAGGTGGTTGGCCAGATGGCCTTGCAAGGGGCCAAACATATGATTTGGGATGAAATTATTAAAGAAGATAATAAGTTTAGACCATATTTATATTTTATTGCAGATCAGGAAAGTGCTATGAAAGTAGCTAGATAAAATATTTTGACGGTAAAACAAGAATTAAATAAGAATCCAATGGAAAAAACTCAAAATGTTATTAAATTTGGAAGTACCTTATCAGAATATCAAGTTAGAAGGTCAGATATCCGAGACAGAGTTGTTATTATCTCTTGGGATAGAAAAGTGGTTGGAAAGTACATAATGTTGGATACTGTACATGATAAAGTTGATATTATAAGTCATAAAGTAAAATAAGTGACTAAGTTATTCACTCCATTGGTAAATAGGGGAATTCCTTTCTTTTGGGAGGAAATGGTACCATTATTGTCTTAAAAAGAATAGCTAGATAAATTGGTTATTTGCAGGTTAGATCATAGTAAATTTGAAGATATGCAGCATGCTCTTTTTGGAAGAGTTTTGTTTGATAAATTGGCTGAATATTTTGAGTTATTATTTGATTTTAAAGTCCTGTGTGCCAAGGTGCCTAATTTTTCATATGCACACAATGTGGAACTCAGAGTTTTGGCACATGACATGGTTGTTACAGATTTTCCTAATCCTAGACATTGGAGAATAGTTCAACAATATGGATCAACTAAGTATAAGATACATCCATGGAGACATCAAGGAAGACAACACGAGAGGAGTTCAGCGAAGGATATTTTATGAAAAAATGTTATTTTTAAGTTCATTAGTTAGGAAATTTTGTTATCTTAGAATTATTTTGTAATAGATAAATGTTTTGACATATGTAATAAATGGTTGAAACCATTAGACAGTTAGGTTTATTGTTTAGCTCAAGGAGAAATTGTGTAAGTATTCAGACTTTTGATGAAGCCAGGGTTGGAACCCACGCGATTTTGAATATATGTGTATTCAAGTATTTCTTTAATTAAAATTATAAAGCCAAAAGTTGGAGTTTTGCAGAGATTCCTGTGTTATTTCATGTTACAGTCTGTTTTTTCCCTTCTTATGTGAATGGTTTTCCAATTTTACCTGTTCATTATGTTTTCCTTCATGTCTGGAAGGAGAGTATAACAGTTTAGAATTCATATTTACTATGCTCTAGCTATTTTTTTTATGCCCATGAAATCTTTCTTCTAAAGTTGATACATAATTCATTTTTACATTGCTCTGTGTTAATGGTTTGTTCATGTTCTTTCTTTTTCACTAGACATTCAAATTTTGACTGTGACTGAGTAGCTACCTTGGCTCTATTTAAAACTCCCATGAAAAAGTTATGTTTATCTATGTTCATATCTTGACTCCATATCCCAATGGTCATGTGTTCAGTTTCAACCAATCTTCCTAATTAAAAATAGTTTTGTCTTATACATATCTAGGCTTGTTAATATTTTTGTGAGAGATCCCTCTCCAAAGACAAAAAAGCTAGTTTTCTCTTTAAAAGTGGTTCTTGTTGTTACCTGGGAATAGCCGTCACAACCTTTGGTAATTTTCCAGTGATAAAAATCACTAAGACATCTCTTATTGTGAATCATGCTACAATTTTAATCGTCAACTCACACCATGCCAAAGAAGGTAAGAAAGAAATAGGCTATCATCGAAGATGATTCAGATGTGGAGGTAATGCCCATGATTGAAATCATATACGAAGACACAAAATCTGTCATAGGGACTGAGCAGGAGTTTAATTTGGGTAAAATATATCATATTATTAAATACCAAAATGTCCCTGATGCGGGGATGGAAGACCTGCCTTTATATGAAAACATAAGAAAGTCAAGCATCGCAAAGGAATCCATGTGCCCGGATCTCTTCCCATGTGTTGAGGTAATTAGATGGATCCTACCTTAAACAAACTCAACCACTATGATTATTTCCAACACAGAAGGGCAAGTTATGATGACATATTATTGGGTGAAAAGTTTGAATTTAAATATTTTTGAATGTGCTAAATGGATGATGGTAGTAGGAAAGAAACTTCGCTAGAAAGCCACTGGCAAGTACAAGACTGCAAGTTTATGCACCCCTTACAGGTTCATAGCCCTTATGCTAAACATAATATTTGGCCAAGAAAATGGGAAATTTTACAAGTTAAGTTGGATCTCATTGATATACCATGTGGCCATGGAAGGCACCATTTTTAACTGGGTGGATATTGTATCAAGAATCTTATCGACATGTATAGTTGCTGCACACGGAGGCCTGACTTAGAGAAAGTCAGAATTTTACATGGGATCTTAATTGATCTATTGCATTTTATGCATACTCCCATTCCCGAAGCTCAATTGTACTTGGGATTTCACCAAGACCCCCATCTATTCTTCCTATCAAATCCTTTGGACACACAAATACTCAAGCTTCTACAATATCACATGCAAATAATTTATGATAACTCTGCATGAGCTATTTTTCCTCAAAGAGTGAAACTGTATGTCTAAAGGTGCCATGGAGATTATATGTGAATATGGGGACTATTATTTCTATAAGGAGGGTACTTACCTAAGGATGTATGGAGGATCTCAAGCTCCATCATTGTTTCCTAGATATGCCACAGATTATGTAGTCCACAAGGAAGCAATGAGACAACTATTCATAGATGGAGTAGGAAATTTCCTATTTGACATGAAGAAAGTTGTTTTCCCACCACTACCATTCTGCATTGGCATCTATAATTTCACAAGGGTATAAAATGGATCTGAATTTGTAAGAGACCTAGAAAGTTTCCACTTTGGGTAAAAGGGTTTCCATAGAAATGAATCTTTTGACAAGGTTGCAAACCATTGTGTGTATGTATGAGTTTATTTTGAATACTCTCATCATTTTGACAAAGATGAGGCAACATATAGAAATGTATGAAACATGACTTCTCTTAGTAAGTGGATCAAAAAGAAGATCAACACTAGTGGATGCAAAGGTAGTAGCAGCACAACATAGCAATAGAAGCAACAGGAATAGGCTACAAGGAAACAAGAAGAGGATGCTTGAAGGCTGCTGGAGGAAGCTGAGAAGCAACTAGCCGAGGAGGCACAAAGAAAAAAAGAAGAGGAAGAAAGATTACAAAAGGAATCAAAAGAGAAAGTGTTAGTTTTTCATCACATTAAGCTAGCATTATGATCTTAGGATCTTTTCACTGAGAGAATAACAAGCACAACAATAAAACACAAGCACATCACAAGAGACAAGAGACACAAAGAGTTTTCCTCGGGGAAACCATAAAGGAGAAAACCCCGCAACTTCCTCTAAGATAGAATCAACACCAAAACAGTAAGAGATCTCCCAAAACAGCAGTAGTCTTCTGTCTTCTGTCTAGTTCCAAAATTTCCTTCTCCAGTAGTGCGCCACACTTGGGATAGCAAGTGATGTTTTTCACAAGTGATAAATAGAGAGACTCTCACTCTCTATTTATATTCATCCGTTCACTTGAATTTCCTTTTCATGCGTAGGCTCAACCGAATAATTACTACTCGAGCCTACACCTTAATTAGTGTATAATAACTCAAGTGCCCCGAAACTGTGGGGACTTACCTAATGACTTGATATGACTTGATTACATTATTAATCCTCCCGATTGGAACATCGGGGCATGACCACATGACTCAAATACATAATAGAGACATCCCAGAATAAACATCGGGTTACAATATATAAGATACATAGAAGAATACATTCTGAAGTTACATATACATCAACACTCCCTCTTAACTAGGAAGGTATTCTTTCGACACAATTTTCAGCACTGGTCTTCTTCTCTGTATCAACTGGATCATCTCGTCTTCAAGTCATCTTCATCTTCAAGTCATCATTAGATCTGGATCATCTCTCGATCTGGATCATCATCGAACATCATCACTAGATCTGGATCATCTCTCGATCTAGATCATCATCACTGGATTGGATCTGGATCATCACTCAATCTGGATCATTACTGCTGGATCATCATTATTGGATCTGGATCATCACTCTATCTGGATCATCACTCGATCTGGATCAACACTGGTGCTATCTCATGATTCTTCTCATCATAGGAATTTCTACAGAGCCAACCCTTTTTCATGCTGGTTGTAGGCCTACCCTCATGTAGGTCTTTGCCCAGCACTTATATCTGACCTTCTCATCAAAAAGGCATGCCCAGCACTCACATCTGATCATGTAGTAAACTACAATCCCATCAGAAATGCCCAGCACTCACATTCACCAGTATGATAGGACACACCTACTATCATCTGTGAAATGGCTCAGCACTTACAACCACCAGCATGATAGGACACACCTACTATCATCTGTGGAAAGGCACAACGCTCACATCCACCAGCATGGTAGGACACACCTACTACCATATGTGGAAAGGCTCAGCATTTATAATCACCAGCATGGTAGGACACACCTACTACCATCTTTGAAAAGGATCTGCACTTACAATCACCAGCATGATAGGACACACCTACTATCATCTGTGAAATGGCACTGCACTTACAGTCACCAACATGATAGGACACACCTACTATCATCTGTGGAACGGCTCAACACTTACATCCACCAGCAAGGTAGGACACACCTACTACCATCTATGAAATGGCTCAGCACTTACAACCACCAGCATGATAGGACACACCTACTATCATCTGTGGAAAGGCACAGCGCTCACATCCATCAGCATGGTAGGACACACCTACTACCATCTGTGGAAAGGATCAACACTTACAATCACTAGCATGGTAGGACACACCTACTACCATCTGTGAAAAGGCTCTGCACTTACAATCACCAGCAAGGTAGGACACACCTACTACCATCTGTGAAATGGCAATGCACTTATAGTCACCAGCATGATAGGACACACCTACTATCATCTGTGAAATGGCACAGCACTTACAGTCACCATCATGATAGGACACACCTACTATCATCTGTGACAAGGCTCAGCACTTACATCCATCTAGGTGGGAACACATCCTGCTCACAATGATGGAAGGGTATGCACTCATATCTGATCAAGAGGGGAACACATCCCAACAATCATATCAGAATGGCCCCTAGTCCTCCTCGATTGAGCTACTTGGTAACTGACCAGGCGCCTCCATTCTCCTAGAGAATGGCAGTTGCCCTTACATTCGACCTGCTCATTGGAATGGCCAACACTCACATCTGACATGGAAGGAACTTAATCCTTTAGCCATGAACAGAATGGTTCATCCCTTACATCTGATCAAGTGGGAACACATCCCTCTATCACATCAGAATGGCTACTCAGTTCTTACACTGAGTGTTCATAGTAACTGACCAGGTGCCTCCATTCCTAGAATGGTAATTGCTCTTACATTTGTCCTGCTCGACAGAATGGCCAGCACTCATATCTGACATGGAAGGGAGAAACCCTACCACCATGACATAATGGCTCAGCCCTTATATCTGACCTACTTGTCAGAATGGCTATGGATCTCAGCACTCATATCTGACATGGAAGGAACCAATCCTCTCACCATGAAAGAATGGCTCAGCCCTTACATCTGACCATGGAAGGAACCAATCCTCTCACCATGTCAGAATGGCTATGGGTCTCATCACTTTCTCTGGGAGGAAGCCTTGATCTAGAGAACACCAAGTCTCTCTCTGAAGTATTTGAACTTCAGCCTAGCCAATGGCTTCGTCAATACATCAGCTATTTGTTCCTCCATCGCAACATACAGGAGCTTCACTGCTCCTCTCTGCACCATATCCCTGATATAGTGATACTTGATCTCGATATGCTTTGAATTTTCATGAAACACTGGATTCTCTGACAACTTCACGCAACTCTGGTTGTCACAATGTATACAAGTAGCATCTAACTGGAGATCAAATATATCAAACAGTAGCTTCCACAGCCATACTACCTCACAACTAGCTGAACAAGCTGCGACATACTCTGCTTCATCCGTACTCAGTGCCACACAGGATTGCTTCCTGCTAAACCAAGAGATCACACCTGATCCCATACTGAAGCAACATCCCGAAGTACTCTTCCTGTCAATGGCATTGCCTGCCCAATCTGAATCAACATAACCTGCCAGGTTAATCTTCTGATTCACATCGTACTTGAGCCCATAATCAATTGTACCCTTCAGGTACCTCAGAATATGCTTTGCAGCAGTGAAGTGAACACTTCTCGGATCTGCCAGGTACTGGCTCAAGGTGTTCATAGCAAAGTAGATATATGGTCTCGTGTTTGTCAGGTACATCAATGACCCAATCATTTGACGATACATCGTAGCATCAACCGACTCTGATGAAGCATCACTCAATAGCTTCAGGTTCGATGCCATAGGTGTGGCCATCGCCTTGCAGTCCATCATCCCGAACCTCTTCAGGATCTCTACTGCATACTTCCCTTGTCCAAGGAAGATCCCATTTGTACTCTACCACACCTCCATACCTAGAACAATAGTGTATCGACACATAACAGGAGCATCACTGGTCTTCCACCTTCAACCTTGGATCAAAGGTTGGAATCCAATTTACTCTCAGTAAAGCCTAGAATCATCAGTAATCTGCCCCTCCTGTCGTACCATGTCGAACCTCAGGATCTTCTGCAATCACTCCCTCTGAAGTGGAGCATCATACTCTCTCTGTCTTCCGTACTCTATGCACTGAAACATTCTGTACTGGAGTGACAAGTAGTATCCATCTAGGATCATTGGATACTAAGATCCTCTATCTTGAACTTCTTCAAAAGTTCATCTTGCACCCATTTGTGAGCTTGCCATCCTCTATCAACCTATAGCAAAGGTTAAGATATTCATCAAGCTCATCATGTATGTGTTATCCCATGGGTGTCTTCTGAACTCGTACAAGGCCTTCTTTCATTTGCACACATGATTATGCATGTCATGTGACTTCACTCTATTAGCTGTAAATAGTTCTTTGTAGACTATGCCTTCTCTTCATGAGAAGCCTCATGCTACGAATCTTGCTTTGTATCCCACGATGTTTCCATCTACTGCATGATGGAACTATGAACTTCTCTTTAGGTCTCGATACTATGCCCAGACATCATTCTTCTTGAACTGATCTTCCCTTTCTTCTTGGTGGCTGGAAGGTTCTGCATCAATGATGTCACTGCACTCGTCATATTATTATTTGTCTTTGAACTGTCGTCACTTGTTCTTCAGAACAAGTCTTCATTCTTCTTTTCTTGTAGGCGATTATGTATGCGATCTTTCCTACAAGTCAAATGCAATTGTATGGTTAGAAACATTTCATAAGGAATATTTATATTGGCAAACACTTATGCATAAATATATGATCATGCAACTACTTTAGCCAATACAACATTCATCCATATCTCATTGAAACTTTCTAGATGCCTTCCATCTCTACCAGGACAACATTGAGATTGTGCACTAATCCAATATGTCAGCAAAGAGGTTTCATTCTAGATAAGTAGCAATGGAGAATTTGTATAGCCCCATGAGCTACTTACCCATCACGTGCATATTAGTAGTGTTCTGTCATTAATGA
>LPNX010286718.1:1119-25081 GCA_001517045.1 Pseudotsuga menziesii | reverse complement strand
TCACTTTTTCTTTTACCGCTTCAAGTTGTTCTTTGATTTGAGAGACTCTTATGACTGCATGGTCTCTGGATTCTGGATCTTCACATTCTTCAACTGGTTTCCTTAAGTCATATTCTGATTTTGTTCTTCCCTTCAAATAGCTTGAAATTCTGGAAGACCTTCAACAGCTTTGCTTGCAATAGGTAGTGCTCTGTAATGCCAAAGCTCATTTGGCTCTACTGTGTCATGGATCAAGGCTTGTTCTGGATATCCCTTCAATTTGTACAAGCCTCCTTCTTGCTCTTCAATCACTACCACATCATCGATAGTCTTTCCTTTTGGCCATATGATGACTTGACCATCTATGAATGCAGCCCGCATTCCTTTTGCATCAATGCTGAAATGGAGAGAAGGTTCTTCTTCAATCCTAGCACAAACAATACTTCTTTCATTGTTAGAGACTTACCAGAGTCTAGCTTGTATGAAGATTCCCCACTACCTGTTATTGGATATTGGTAGTCATCTCCTAGTTTCACCTTGTGAGGTGATTCATGTTCTGACAGTCTTACAAAGGATTCCTTGAATCCCATCATATGTTTGGAAGCCCCACTATCTATAATCCAATCATCACTTCCATGAGTAATGTTACCTATGACAGCTGATATCAGAACATATTCATCCTTGCTTGAAGAATCTTCACTTTCATATCTGGATCTCTTTCTGGATGGTTAATCATCCTCTGCAGCATGAGCATGATGTCTTCTTTGGCCTTGACCAAGTTCTTCTTGTGAAAGGATTCTAACCTCATCTCCCTCTGAAACTCGAACCTCTATACTCAGGTAGGTGTCCAATCTAGTTTCTTCAGAGAGATCAGATACTTCCAGGCTTGGAAGTTTTCAACTTCCCCAAGCTTGTCACCAAGCTGATGTGATATATCATATTGAAATGAGAACCTCAAATGGAAATAGCAAAGGATTAGATCTTACCGATTTGAGGTGTATGTCCTTGTCCCGGAGTTCGTTGATCTAGGGTTTGCCACAAAAAACCTAATTTTCAAAACTTGGAATATTTCAGATCTGATTGGATAAACAGATATATCTCTTCAAATGGAGCTGTCCAATGTACTCCTTTTCTGAAAACAGTGGAGGGAAGCTCCCGGAACAAGATGCCCTAATTTTCCAATTTCTTCTGCAGAAATGCATGTTACTGTTTCTATGATATCTCTGAAATTAATGCTCCTCTGTGTCTGAAATTTCTCATTGAGGTAACCTCGCATGTCCCTGATCCAAAACCGCAGGTTTCATCAGAATTGGTTTCACCATTTTGGATTTATGATCCTTTTCCCAAGGTGATCTGTTACAGGACTGTTCAGAACAACGAAGTTGTACGACATGCCACGTGTCACTGGTTCATATTCTGAGTCTGATATTTGGACCACCAAAATTAAAGTCCATTAACTTTTTGGAACATCTTTAGGAATTCCATTTGGACCTCTGTAGCTCAAGATATTGCAGATCTCCCCAGATGTCCTGTTCAGGGATGAATTCTGGAAGAGGCTAGAACCCTAAATTGGAGAGATCATATCTCCTGGAGTACAGCGAATCTGAGTATGATTTTTGGGCACAGGATTCATCAAGATTTTATATTTGGCCCCTTCAATTTTCAGCTTCTGAGACTTCTCCAATATCAGAATATAGCGATTGTACCAAAACTTAGCAGCTTTAGTATTTAGGGTTTCTCCTAGCTCAGGGTCAAACTAGGGTTTGACTTTCCTGGAGTTTCACCCAACCAAATTTCTTGATCCAGGTCTCTAAAATTCGGTTTTTATGAGGAGAATAACCCTATTCTGGTCTCACTCAAAAATTTCTCTTCTATAGAAAGCCCTAATTTTCACATCGAAGACTGAAAATGCTCGGAATCAAATTCTGCCTCGACATAAAGATGTGCCCTAAGGAAGAGAGTTGTTCCACCTTACTTTTGCTGAAAATCTGTGGAGGAAGGTCCAAAAACTAGGAATCCCTAGTTTCTGCAGCTGCACAATGTCTTGTTCTCAGGTTAGCTCTGATACCATCTTAGTTTTTCATCACATTAAGCTAGCATTATGATCTTAGGATCTTTTCACTGAGAGAATAACAAGCACAACAATAAAACACAAGCACATCACAAGAGACAAGAGACACAAAGAGTTTTCCTTGGCGAAAACATAAAGGATAAAACCACACAACTTCCTCTAATATAGAATCAACACCAAAACAGTAAGAGATCTCCCAAAAAAGCAGTAGTCTTTTGTCTTCTATCTAGTCCCAAAATTTCCTTCTCCAGTAGTGTGCCACACTTGGGAGAGCAAGTGATGTATTTCACAAGTGATAAATAGAGAGACTCTCACTCTCTATTTATATTCATCCATTCACTTAAATTTCCTTTTCACACGTAGGCTCAACCTAATAATTACTACTCGAGCCTACACCTTAATTAGTGTATAATAACTCAAGTGCCCCGAAACTGTGGGGACTTACCTAATGACTTGATATGACTTGATTACATTATTAATCCTCCTGATCGGAATATCGGGGCATGACCACATGACTCAAATACATAATAGAGACATCCTGGAATAAACATCGGGTTACAATATATAAGATACATAGAAGAATACATTCCGAAGTTACATATACATCAACAGAAAGCATGAGAAGAAGCTAAGAAAGCATCTGAGGAATTGAGAAACAAAGAACAAGAGAATAAAGATAGAGAGGATTTGAACCAGGATATTGCTCAATACAATGTGGTGGATCCTTCTTCCCCATACAGTTACACGATAACAAGAGGCCACATTCCTCTTGCTTAACTTGGATTAGTTCATTTCAATCCATCCAAGAATCATGCAGTAGCACGCTTGGACACTATATTCTTTAACAAGAATAGGAAAACCATTGTTAGAATATCACAAAAGAGGTTAAATATCGACACACAACCTGACGTGATCACGGTGACCAAGAAAAATCTTGTTGAAAAAACCAATCAAGACCCCAAATTCCTAGAATCAGTCAGTGTAGAAGCCGCTCAAGAAAATGCTGATAATGTCAACAAATTGATAGAAGATGCAGATAAATATAAATAAAATATGATTAAAATGAAAGACACTCTAATCAAGGAAATATGGGAAGGTCGAGAACTTAAAAGGAAACATGAGGAAACTTTCTCATAATTTGAAAGGCTCCAACATGCTTATCATTTTTTTATATTGGAAAAGGATGCAATCGAGATTTCGGTTACAATCATGGAAGGGGAGAAGAAACATATTGAAGACAAGATTTTGGAACTAAAATCACAGGAATATGCGACAAACAAAAAAACGGGGGAGCTAAGAACCTGGGTAGAAGAGATGGAGGTATTGAACAGATCACTAGAGACTTGGATTAAGACAACCACCGAAAGGCATCCTAATATCACTCCTTTTTGCGTTCAAGCCTGCTCAATTCGAAGGAAAATTCATCAAGTTCAATTCAATATTTCCCAGGAGATATATAAGGTAAAGAAGGCATATACAAGGTTAAATGAAATAGTAGATAGATCACTTAGTTTCCGGGAAGGACTACTAGCAGTTGGCAAGAAAGTACAAATACAATTGACTTGTGAAGAAACCAATTCGGCTTTTATCGAGAATTTTCCTCAAAATATAGTAGGAGGATTAAAGATAGAATTGGTGCTCTTGGAATTTCATAGAAAATATTCTATAAGGTCGAGCAATGGAATTGTGAAGACTATGGAAAAATGTGCAGAGTTCTATAAGAAAATGCACTTGCCTCGTAATAAATGCCATATTCCTTCAGTAGCAAAGATCAAAGACTTCCCATATAAAGCACAACATCTGAAGTTCTTACAAGATAGGTTGCTTGAAGACGAGCAATACATTCTGAAGATGGAGGTCATAAAGGAAGATGACGTTAAAACTTGGATTGCACAAGCCTCTATCAGTAGCCATCTCCTGGAAGATATATACAAGTTAACTCCACCAAAAGTGACAAAAGTAGAGTCACAACTGGTTGTACATGAAGTAAATGTGAAGGTTGTTGGAGCCAATAGATTATCGAACCATTTCAGAAGAAGCTAATGCATGGGATGATTACATTTCTAGAAAAACTGGGCCTACTTGAGATTTTTGTCTTTTTTGTATTTCTTCACTTTATGTAATTTATTATTATTTTCTTTTCCAAGTGCAAGACACTAAAGGACAATTTTTTGAAAGTCCTAAATTCATGGAAGTTCTAAGTTCAGGGAAGCCAAATAGTCATTTGTAATAGTATTATAAATAGGAGCAAGAGATAGAATAGAAAGGACTTTCACTAGCACAAGCATGCTGAGTTATTTGTAAGAAGAACTACTTTTTATACAAATAAAGAAGAACAAATTTTGTTGGGAGAGTACTGCACAGGATTTTACATATATTGTGTGGAATGAAAATGTGGAATTACTTCTTTTTATCTTCCATGCAACTATGATATCGTTCTAACCTTATGAATTATTTCTTTAATGATGAATAATTTTGTTGTTTATTTGAAATATTGTGTATATGTTGAGTAATGAATGATTTAGTATATCAGAGCTATCTTTGTTAATATTTCTGTTGTAATTATGTGTAAGGAATTATAACAATTATCTATAGAATTAAATATGGATCATTACAGTACATTACTCTATTTCTATTAAATCTACTCCCCTGGGGATATAATAGATTAGTTTGTAATAGACTAAAATACACTAGAGTTTCTTAATTTATAATTGGTTAAGGAACAAGATTTACGTAAGGTGAGAGGTAAGAACCTGTGCAGCTATTCGGAGGTTCTTTTTTATCAGTCACTTGCATTTAACTTAGGCATCTGCATTTCATCCTTAAAACAAAAAAATCAAATAAATGGTGGAACAAGCCGCAATCCGTAAAAGACTCAAACAGACTTTAATTATACAGCAGTGGGGCCGCTAACTGGACAGGTTCCCCACACCAAATGGTGAATTATCTAGTTGGGATCGCTCATTAGGGAGAATCCATACTGTCGATGCCTAGGAATTTTCCAGGCATCAAAAGATCCTTATACAACTGTGAATCATTTTTCTACATAAAAGTATATGACACACTGGGATCCCCTTTTAGCTTTTGAATGAGTCTCCACATAAATAGGTCATTCTTCTATTCTCCCCTTACAACTATTACCCAATCATATTGTATGTATAATAGAAATCGTAAAGTAATGCATCAACTTCTTAATCTATGTTGGAGAGTGCATCTTCCACCACATTCTATTTCCCATTTTTATAGATTATTTCATAGCCATATCCCAACATCTTGGTTACCCAATTTTGTTTCTCTTCTGAAGATAGTCACTTGTTCCAAGAAATATTTGAGACTATCATAATTTGTTCCAATCTTGAAGTTCCTTCCTATTACGTAAGGATGCCATTTCTTAATTGTGTATAGTATTGGCATCATTTCCTTTTCATAATGGGTTTCTATAAGATATTTTCACTTATTCGCTAGCTTCAAAAAGCAAGGTTCCATCTTTCTTACATTAGAACAACACCAATGTGATTTCCTAAGGAATAACATTCTAGAATAACTGGTTTTTTTCTAAAAGTTTGGTGTGGTAAATATATGAGCTTTGCACGTTTCCTCTTTAAGTTGGTCAAAATATGAGCTTTGCATGTTTCTTGAAAATTATTCCTTCTTGTTGTTATATGTGTTGTTATTCTTCCATAGTTGTAAAAAAACTTGCGGTAGTACCTTGTCAAATCTAAGCCTTCCTCTAAGATTCTTCAAGGTTTTGGGAATTTTCCATTCACTCACATATTTTATTTTGCTAGGGTCTACCTTGACACCTTCATGAGATACAATATGGCCCAAATATTGTACCTCATTTACCCAAAAGAAACATTTGAAAGGTTTTCCATGTAGTTGTTTCTCCTTTAGTATTTGTAGCACCCTATCAACATGTTGAACATGTTCTTCCCAATACTTTCTATAGATTAGTATATCATCAAAAAAATACTAACACAAATTTATAGGGAAGAGATTGAAAATGGAATTCATCAAAAATTGAAATGTGGAAGGGGCATTGGTAAGGCCAAAAGGCATGACCAGGAATTCATAATGAACTTCATGATTTCTAAATTTTGTTTTTGGGATGTCTTATTCCTTCATTATAATATGATGATACCTTGAATGATGATCTAATTTTGTGAATTAAATTGTTCCATGTAGTTCATCTAACAATTCATCAATGACATGAATGGGAAACTTATATTTAATGGCCATCTTGTTGAACTCTCTATAATATGGACACATACACCATGATCCCTCCTTCTTGTGTACCATGACCAATGGCATAAAGTAAGAAGTTTGGATGGGCCTAATTATGTCGGCATTTAAAATTTCTTCAACCACACACTCAATTTCATTTTTTCTAGCCATAAGGGTATCTGTAAGGTCTGATGTTAAGAACAACACTTCCTAGAATTAAGTGATTAACAAGATGAAAATATCAAGTAGGTGGAATACCTTTTGGAATATATTCGAATATCTTGAACTGCTTATGAATCACACTTTGGAAATCCACAAGATCATGAGGCTTATATGTTTGAAAATCCAATGAGAATAATTGTGCAATTAGACCTTGATGTCCCCTTTTCAACAATATTGTCATACCATTATAGCTTATCACCTTACTTGGTTTCCCTGTGATACCCCTTAACTTAAATTATTTTCCTTCCCATGAGAATTTTATGAAAATTTATTGAAAATTAAAATCTATTGTTCCTAGTTATTTTAACCATTGAACCCCTAAGAAAACATCAACACCACACATTGGGAAAAAAATCAATGTACTATTCAATACATCTTCCCCCATAGTAAGAGTGATATTGTGGCATTTCCTTGGGAAATTGATAGTTCCTCATTTTGCAATAATTACTTGAAACTCTGGTGTTGGATATAGAAAGAAATTGAGAATTTTGGCTTGATTACAGTGAAAGAAATTATGATTAATACCAGAACCAATCAACACAGTTACCTTTTTTATTTTTGATATATCCTTCGATCTTCAGGATTAATCTCTTTTATTTATTTAGCTTGAGATGGTTCTTGTTCTTTTCCTTCCTCCTCTTCACAATATATGTAGAATAATTTCTTCTCACCACACTTATGTCCCTTACTATACTTTCAACTATAGCAATTACAACATAAACCTTTTTCTGTTCTTTCATATAGTTGTTGAGATGTTAACCTTTGAGGTGGTTTAGAAGAAGGAAAATTATTCTCTCTATATTTGTTGGAGGTGGTCATTCTAGTATAAATAACCATTCAACCTTCATTTCCATTGTGAAATCCTTCTCTATGGATGTTGTTTCTAAGAGGCATACCTCATGTTGGATTTTATCCTGCAAGGTTCCAATAAAGAGATACAACAAGTTATCATCCGGTATGCCCTCCACTCTTAGACTCAACTTTTGAAATTGTTTAATGTGCTCGGTTACTAGACCCTTTTTCCTTAGAGTTATTAATTGTGTAAATTACAAGGAATTTCTCTTAACATGATCATGATATGATATCAATTCTTATATAAAAATGGATTGTGATGTACCCAGATTAGAATCTAGGCACACCAAATCAAAACTCAGCCAAAGTGGCTGAGTTCTGATCCCACTGTGACTTACCCAATCAGGGATTCCATAAAACACCAACTCAAGATACCTAAAATAATGCCTCTAGTATGATGCTACAACTTTGATATAAATTACAGCATGATTATGGTCCACTTGTAGGTTTCAAGGAAGACACACTAACTCAAGGGGGGGAAAGAGAGGCTAGAAATGGGGTTTCAGAAGTGTAGGAGAATTTGGAAGTTAGGGAATGGTTATGGAAATGTTATATGGTATCTGTAATATCAAGTTCTATCATGGGAATGCCTTAAAAAAATTGCAGAGGTCAATTTGGTTTTTTGGGACTCCGGGAGTAGAACTTAACAGTTTGGGACTACATACCTACCTTGTCAACCCAAATTTAACTAGGTCATTTGGGTCCAAATTTCTGGTATAAATGTGTGATATGGACCAATTTTCTGTCTATTTTCCATATTTTGTATCATATTTTCTATTGGATGAGTATAAGTCACATTTTTCATTGAAATTCCAAAACTAGTTAGATTTGGATAGTGAAAGAGCAAGGGCAAGGAAGAAACAAGGAAAGGGAAGGATATGAAGGGTATGATGGGGTTTTATGTATTATATGTCTATATATGGAATTTTTAAGGGTTCAAGAATGCTCAGTAGGTGACAAGGGTGTGTTTGTGTGATTTGGGAGTGAGATAGGGTAGCAAGGGTAATGAGAGAGAGAGAGTGTTTCTAGCCTTCCAAATGGCTCAAGAGACTTACAATTTTTGTAAGAGTGGAATGTACACGTAAATACATAGTTCAATGATCAAATGCTTGTATTAGATAGGGTTATGGAAACACATTTGCCATTTAATTAACTTATTCCCCAAAATAGAGAGAGATGGAAGAAAATGCTTGGAGCTTCAATGGATGAAGAATACACTACACAATGTACTAGGACCATTTATGTTTGTAAATCAACTACTTATGAACTTTACTCTAAGGATACGTGGGTACACTAACATATGTAGTCTAGATACTTTTTACTAGATTTTGGACATAATAGGCAATAAACAAACAAAAGAGGAACCAAATGGATATTCTTATTATTAAAAGGGATAGAATGGACCATATACATTAGCAAGGTTGTTCTAAGAGTATAATTGATAGAACAACATATAATATAGAGCAAGAGAGAGAGAATAGATAGAAGAGAATAATGAACCAAATTTCTCTTCTTAACACAATGGCACCATGATGAAGCTTGAACCTCAATGCAACTTCATAAAAATAAGAAGAGAGAATGTATGATACTAGCCCATGAACTCATAAATATGGTGGTATCATGAGAATGAAAGCTTATCACAAGAAGTAGTTGATAGGACAAATCGATATATGTAGAATGGAAGGGTGATCACGAAGTACAACTAGACCCTAACATCAGTGTTAGATCAATATCGCTCAATGAGAATAGCATGAATCCCAATTCCACTTCACCAATGCATTAGTTACTTAGTTTCAGAAGGGGGACATCACCAAATTATTGTTAAGGGGATAATCTCCCAAGACTTAGAAAGATGAGTCTTTCCTCACATAACAAAAAAAATCCATAATCATGCCTTTTCCATTTTCCATTTCCTTTTTTTTATATCTTGAAATGTCTCCAATACCATGGGCCAAGGAAAATCATTTTACAAAATAACCTTTATCTAAGTCCATATAAAAATGCCATGGAACACTCCAAATCCATGCATTGAGTAATTATTTCTCCACTATCTTAATAAATGCACCCCTTTTGACCTATATTACTCATTAAATGCCCATGTACTTTCATAATTGCATCTTTTTGCTTAATTAAGTGGGAAAACACCTTTCAGTTTATCTCCCATTTGAATTAGAGGTTTCATGTGCCCAAATTATTCCATAATAATTATTTGTGATTACCTTAGGACAATTTTACTTAGGCAATTTAATTATTTTAGCCACCATTTTAATTTTTATGAATTTTTCCTTGGTGACCTTGGCCAATTTTCATTAGGAAAAAAATTGGTACATGACAGTCCTCCCCTCCCCAATTCGCTTGTCCTCAAGTAATGAAGAAACAATAGAGAAATACCTTCACATCCCCAATTCTTTCCACCACCACACCCACTACACCATGGGTCATACATACATTTCAAGGACTAAAGGAAGTGATATCTATATGTACCATTGCATGCACTTGCAAAAAAACTATCATGGGCACTCATCATCAATAATCAATAGAACAATATCACCCATAATACTCAACACATGGAGGATCATGAATGAATATATAAAGTGTGCTATCAATTTGCATATTTAAAATCCCCAACCACACTTTGAGAATCATCCTCTCAAAGCATAGCCCCATTTGTGCCACCATCTTGCCATATAATCAATGTGGAGACTAAATAGAAACACTAGGATCCCAAATGATCATGGTATCCAAGAAGATCGTAGATCTTCATGGCTGCCAATAGTAGTGGATAGAAGTTTTGAAGATTAATGTATAAATATCAGAGACTATGAAGAGCCAAGGGTTGGAAAATAATTGATCATATTGTATAAGCTGTGACAGAGACTGTACTTTCATTCCAACATCTAATACAAGGAGCAGGATTCTTCTAATTTCTGTGTTTTAACTTGTGGTAGTTTTTGGCGTCTCTACTTGAAGGTTGGGCCCACCTTCCTACAGATATTCCCGAGTTAATTAGGTATTTGTCTTCTCTGTCATGTGGTGTGAATGTTACAGTAAAATTATTCTTTTATAATAGCTACAACAGTAATGATTTATTGTGTGTTTTCTCAATCGATCAGTAATTACATTTCTTGTGAGCTGCAGCAAAGTGGTGTGACATTTGACTCTGTAGACTAATTTTCTTTATGCACTTGTATGATAGTTGTAACAACTGAGCTCATCCCTAGTTTATTTCAATTGCTGTCTTTCTTGAGTTTCATTAATTCAGTCCATTCACAGTTATAATTTTTGAGTTCAATTTCTACATTTCTAATTTCTAATTCAAGCCGTATTGAGATAGTTATAGTGGATATTCAGATGGCCTGGTAATTTAGGATTTAACTTTTTGTAAAAGTAAATCTAGATGTTTATCTTCTGAATATTTTATATCTAGATCAAGGTTGTAAGAAGGTATTTGTCCTTCTACATTCTTAAGAAGATAAATTAGATCCAGTTAATCATGGGAAGAGTTGGGTTGAATAGGAAGGTAGGATAGTTTATTTAACAGTACCAGCTACTTAGTGTTTAAGCACAAACTGTGTAAAATTATCTTTACAACAAAAAGAATTTCCTGGATTGATAATTTATATTGAACATTCTATATGTTGGCTTTAATTAACTTGCATATAGAGTGCCCAACATTTTGGCAACATTGTCAGGTAAGATAATTATTAGACACTAGAGCAGTTGCATTCATTAATTGCATCCATTCATTTTTCTTTTGTTTTTTTTTTAAAGTTTGCATGTTTTGGGTTACATGAATATGAGAAGGGTACATCATGACATTCCTACAACCCCCAAAACCCCATAGAATACTAACATTATAGGTGGTCGAGGTCGTGGATGAAATCTAGCCTTGGGAAGAAAAACATTCATTGAGGATATGGTTTCCAGAACTAATTCCTCTACTGGAGCTATCCATAATGGGTCCTACATCAGAAGAAGCCCAATTATTCCCAGGCTAGAAGCATTGGTTTCCATAGTGGAGAACACAGGAGAAGCTACGACTGTTATATTTTTAATCCTCCCTTGTCCAATTTGGTCATATGTCTAAATTAGGAGTCATGTCTAAATAGGGAGTCCATCCAGTTTATTTTTAGCCACTAGCACCATTGGGTCCACTTGGCCTAATTGGGGCACATGTTTCAGTTACTAAAGTGTGGGGAACACTAATTGAGGCCTACTGCCACTGATTGCACTTGATTGCATCAGTTTAGGATCCTCCTAGACCAACCCCTACAATTTAGGAGCCACTGGGAGTGTTGAAACCAACCAAGGTCAGTTCAGTTCAGTTGATGACTAGTCAAGCTAATTTGGGATTCAGTTACATTCAGTTATAGTCCTCTACATTCAATTAGCACTAGGTTTAAATGGCTGCACTCAGGAGGGGTGCATTTATCACCTACCACAGTTAGTTAGCCTTATTCAACATTGAATGTAACACTTGAGTTGTGTTTTAGAACTTTGATGATCTTCGGTTATGGTTTAGACAAGGTCAGTTAACTATTGAGTCCTTCGATAGTGATTTAGACATGGTCTTAGTTAACTACAGTCAAGTAGACTCTAATCAATTAAAATTTCCTCATGTGGATTCAAATTGCATATGGATATTAAAGCCATTGGACATCATTCTAATTATTATCTAATTACCTTTTTTTATTAATGAAAGCAGTCACAGCTACAAGCCATTTTTGCACTATTTCATTCTTCAATTGTTGAGTAAATTGTGTGATCTATTTTGTGATTTGTGCATTTGTCCACAAATCTATGTGCTCAATTTAATATGGTATCAGAGCCTCGAAGGACAAGATACCTCTCCTCAGATCTCCAGCTGGATCATTTTTTTTGAGCAAATTGCTCCTTCCAGTACTACACCAGAAGCGAAGAATTTACCACTTAATATCCCAAGTTAAGAAATTGTTGATCAAGATTGCTTGATAAACGATGCTGGGTGTGAAGGAAATTCCAAAAGTGCAGATTTTCGACCTTACTTTTTATGTTTGATTGTGTGACAGGTTATCAGCTCTTCTTACAGCATTTGCTACAAGCAGCCCTTTCTTCTCACTGCATTTGCTACAACAGCTCAATCCTTCTTACTGCATTCAAAATAGCTCATCCGATAGAGCCTCTCACCTTCAACTATCACCAGTGGAAGGAAGCCATGGTGGTAATGCTCCATACCAAGTAGCTCTTCAGACTCATAGAAGAAACAAAGGCAGTGCCAACTTTAGATAATGACAAATAAAAGTACTTGAACAGGCTTGATGAAGCCCATGGAAAATTACTCTCCTCAGTCTCTAGAGATCTTCGATTCCACATCCAAGGATTGAAGACTCCCAAGGAGGTTTGGGAAAAGCTTGCCTCCTTATTTGATAAGCAAGATTAGATGAGGATCCATCAGCTAGAAAATGATCTGATCACTCTTAATCCATCCAACTTTGAATCACTGAATGAATTATTCACAAAGTTCAAGAACTTGATATATCAGTTGATGCAGTGCAAAGTGGAGAAGGATGAAGATCAGCTCATCCCTGCCATTCTCACAAAGCTCAATGCAGACTACTCAGTCTTTTTATCCACCTTCCAAATAGTAAGGCTCACTACTCCAAATTGGAAGATGCCCACTCTTAATGCCTTCATCCAATCTCTTATTTTTGAGAATGATAAATTGATCCAAATGGGGATCATTCAATCTTCCAAAGATCTAGCTCTGGTTGTAAGAGGAGATAAGGTAGAGAATGACAAAGGGAAGAAAAGAGATGAGTCTCCTATGAAGAAAGAGCATTCAAAAGAGCCTCCAGGTTCAAAGAGAAGCAAGAATAATGGAAAAGGAAAGGTCCTCTACACTTACTGTGGAAGGGACTTTCGTTCAGAAATCTCCTGTATGAGAAGACAAATTGATGAAATGGCTCTTCTTTTTAAGAAACATAACATTTCTATACCTACTAGTGCAAGGAAGGATGACTATGAAGAATAAGATGAAGAATACCAAAGGAAAGGCCATGCACTTAAGGCTTGCTGCACATTAGCACATGTCTTCCTCATTGATTCTAGAGCTTCCAACCATATGGCTACATCCAGAGAATTATTCTCTTCTTTTCAATCCTTTGATGGACCTAGTATTCAAATGGGAAATAATAGTAAATTCAAAAAAAGGGAAGGGCTCTGTCAAGATTGAACATGGAAGGTTCAAAGATGTGCTATTTGTTCCCTCCCTAGCTTCAAACATGTTATCTGTCTATCAGATGACCCATACTGGATCTCCAAAGCAAGTGATCTTTGGTCTTGACTCAATGGAGATCACAGATATCTATACTAGGAGCATCATAGTGAAGGGTTTTGGAAATCATGCTTCAAAAGCATATGAGTTCTCACATTTCATGGCTCCTTCAGAACCAGTGCACTCTCAGTAGCCACTTGCAAGGGAAGGTAAAATCATTGTATCTACTTCTTTTACAACTTCTATTAGTATTTCAGATCCATCTTTATCAGTTTATGAGATTGAGATTCAGGGTGACTCATATCTAGATTCAGTCCCTACTTCCAAACTAGAAGCTAGGAAGATGGCTGGAAACTCACCTGACACTCAGAAAGGAAAGACCCTTGCACTATGCCATGCAATATTACCTCCTTCAGAGAGATGTAATAGACTCTCTGTAAGATACTATATGGAAAGGGCTCAATCTCACTACATTCAGAAGAACATATATGATCATACACCTATTCATCCAGCAAGAGACAAAGGTTACATTCCTCCTTCCTTCCATCATCATTTTTGGAGAATAAGGAGAAGTGTACATGCCAGGCCCTAGAATACCTATGCACAACACACCATGCATGCTGCTTCACTACCTCATAGAGATGAATATTGCAGCAACATATTTTCAAGTTTTTCAAACTTGAGACCTGATTCTACCTACTTAGATATAGGGGTGGATTTTTTTCCATGTGGTTTTTCCCCCAGCTCCTTGTATTAAGCAGTTACTTTATTTTACTTGATGTAATGGGTGACCTATGGTCTTAGTTACTAGGGCCCACAGATTGTCCAAGTTAGCATTCACGGGGGGTGTTATGATTATTAATCCTCCCTTGTCCAATTTGTTCATATGTCTAAATCATGAGCCATGTCTAAATCGAGAGTCCATCCAGTCTATTTTTAGTCACTATCACCATTCGGTTCACTTGGCCTAATTGGGGCACATGTTTCAGTTACTAAAGTGTGGGGAACACTAATTTAGGCCTAATTCCACTAATTTCACTTGAATGCATCAGTTTAGGATCCTCCTAGACCAATCCCTACAATTTAGGAGCCACTGGGAGTGCCGAAACTAACCAAGGTCAGTTTAGTTCAGTTGATTACTAGTTAAGATAAATTAGGAGTCAATTACATTCAGTTCTAGTCCTCTACATTTAGTTAGTGCTATGTTTACATGGATGCACTCAGGAGGGGCACATTTCTCACCTACCACTGTCAGTTAGCCTTAGTCAACACTAAATTTAACACTTGAGTTGTGTTTTAGAACTCCAATGAACTCCAGTTATGGTTTAGACAAGGTCAGTTAAATATTGAGTCCTCCGATAGTGATTTAGACAATGTCTTAGTTACCTACAGTTAAGTAGAGTCTAATCAATTTGAATTTCCTCATGTGGATTCAAATTGCATATGGCTATTAAAGCCATTGTAAATCATTGTAATTATTATCTAATTACCTTTTTTATTAATGAAAGCATTCACAGCCGCAAGCCATTTTTGCACTATTTCATTCTTCAATTGATGAGTAAATTGTGTGATATATTTTTTGAGTTGTGTGTTTGTCCACAGATCTATGTGCTCAATTTAATAGCGACATTTTCAGGTGTCCTTACGGAGGAAGAAAGAGTTAGTACTATGGGATCAGCTGAATGAGACTTGGTATATCATGTTAACGAGAAGGTGGTGACAAAATAAGAGTGGAAATAGTTCCATCAAGAATCAAATGATCCATGGAAGCACAGAGAGGAGAGCATAAGAAGACATGAATAACAGACGTGACCCAAAATATCATGAAGAGGTGACGGGAGAAAATAATCATAATGAGGGTGATCCCCTATCTGAGGGTACTATTTCCACACTATAGTTTACCATTCAACAGCCAGAGGGAATAACCCCCATGAAAAATATATCACCATCAGTTTTACCTCGTTTTCATGGAAAAGCCACAAAGGATCCAGACGAATCCCTTTTCAAATTTGATATCCTATGTCGCAGCTATGATTACACTTCCAATGAGCAGAAGTCAAAAATTTTCCTTGTTACTTTGAAGGATAATGCATTACATTGGTTCATGAGCCTGGGTGGTGGAACTGTCACCACCTAAGACCAAATGAAATAGGTGTTCCTAGAAAAATGTCAGGAGTACTGCAACACCAAGGATAAAAGAGAAGAACTATTCAAGATGGTACAAAGGGACGAAGAAATCTTGGAAGATTTTGTTCAGAGGTTGTTGTACAATGTACAAAGAGCTTGACAGACTAATATGGGGTTATATGTGCTCAAGATAATCCTACTTCATGGGATTAGGGAAGAATTCCTAGACATGTTGAACCTATTAGGAAAGGGGGACATCTCAAAGGAATCCTTTGAAAAGATTGTTGAATTATGCAAGAGGTATTCCAAAGGATTTTCTAGGAACAACAAATGGGACAAACGGGATAAACTAGAACAAGATGTCTTCGACAGAACACAAAATTCATCTAATGGAGGAGCCACCCAGGAATAAATAGGCGATCTCCTCAAGAATTTCAAGACATAAATGATGATCTCGATCTCCTCAGAAATAGATGCCCTGAGGGAAAAGCAGAAAAAAGCACTAGAATATTTGACACTTGGTGTATTCTGCCCTAAATGTAGGAAGAAACATCCCCTGAAAGAGTTCCCACTCGACAAAGTAGAAGTGTGTCAACTTTGTGAGCTGAACCATGATACAAAGGAATTCCCTTAACTACCTCAAGTGAAGTCAGTTCTATAGGCATCAATTCCAGATGTGGAACTAGCCTACTTCATTGCCCAAAAAAAGCCTTGGCAACCTTGAAATCAAGGTATGACTCCAGACTCGTTTCCATTTTCAAATAACATGAATAATTGGAATAATATGCATCACATGAATACAAAATTCCTTTCATCTTAGTCCAACCATCAATGCTATCCTTCTCAACCTCAAATGCAAAATTTTAACTCATGGAACTCTTGGACACATTCACCAAACCAACATAATTCTTGGTCTCCTAGGTGGAGGAAATTCCATCCAGGAAACCAGTTTACCCATAATTAACCTCCTCAATAGTTTCTCACCAATCATACCCTCCTCAACAATACCCTCACCCTTATCAGCAGTATCAGCAATCGCAGTTGCAACTCTAGAACAATGCTGCACCCAATATTCCTATATGATCATAGCTGCCTCCTAAACCTAACCCCAAACCAAAAAATAAAGAAATCCATCAATTTGAGACTTCCAACATGCCCGCTTACTCCATTACTCCATTTCCCTGTAACGACATCCACTTATGATTAGGGAGGGTAGTGGAGCCTTTGGTCATTGAGGATGTTCCATCCTCTGTGTCTAAAGAAAGGATGAACCAACAATACATATCTAATTTAGTGATCCCCATTATTGAGGACGCTGAAAATCCTACCGAGACACCAGCTGAAACAAAAGAAGAAACATCTATTGACACACAGCCTACGGGAACCACCATATCCTGAAATACTAAGACTACAAAAGGCAGTGGAACAACCTCAATTTAACCTCTTAGGAGAGATGAAAAACCTTTATGTCAAAATTCCACTGCTACAGGCCCTTCATGATGTGCCTATCTATGCCAAAACTGTTCGGGATCTGTGTACAAGAAAACCAGGAAGAAAATCCAGGGATCCTCCCATTGTCCATGTTATAGGGAAATTATCTGAATTAATAATGGGAAAAACCCTCCTGGACAAATACAACGATCTTGGGAATCCCACTATTACTGTGTAGATCAAGAGCACGTAGATACCAAACATACTAGTATATTTAGGTGCAACTATTAACGTCATGACCATCGAAAGTGTAAGAAGAGTTGGGCTCACTAATCTCAGGACAACTCTTACCATTATAGAACTTGCAGATAGGTCCACCATCAAACCTGAGGGAATCTTGGATGAACTCATTGTCTCAATTGATTCATGGGAATATCCAGCTGGCTTCTTGGTTTTACAACCCAAGTCACAGCTAGGAAGACACCCGTTGATCCTGGGAAGGCCCTGGTTAGCTATAGCTGATGCTTGCATCAACTGTTGGTCCGGGTCTATGACCATATCAGATGGAACTAAGATAAAGAAACTTACCCTCTATCCTCCAACTTGACTGAATCTAGAAGCTAAAACTCCATTATGGATGGAGCTAGAGGAAGAGGACGGAATTCAGTGATTGTTAACGAGAGGAAAGGAATTGACTTTAAAAGATGAAACAAAAGACGATGCCATCAATAATTTCACCAGTGAACCCACTTCTGTCAATAAATAAATTTATTAGATCCTGAATAGTACTTTAGGTGAAGAAGAACAAAAAAATATCACAGAGGAGACATTAGTTAGTGATACTCACATAGTTCGAGTGTTGAAAAGTTTGAAAAGTGTTCCAGTCAAGATAACACCTAGAAAAACCCTGAATATCAACCCCAATCTTACTCTGGATGAATAGGAACACCTAATCCCTCTATTAGAAAAAAATAAGGGGGCATTCACCTAGGAGTACACAAACATAAAGGGTATCCCTTCTAATCTATGCACCCACCACATTTATATCAAAAGTGACTCTTGGCCTATGTGCCAGCCTCAATGAAGGATGAACCCCAATCTTAGGGACATAGTGAAGGAAGAAATTCACAAAATATTGGAAGCATGGTTTATATACCCCATATCAGAGAGCAATTGGGTGTCTCCCCTTGCTATAGTACCCAAGAAGAATGGTAAATGGAGAGTATGTGTGGATTATAGAGAGTTGAATAAGGTGACATAGAAAGATCACTTTCCCCTGCCTTTCATCGACCAGGTACTTAACACCATATATGGGAAGAAGTTATTCTCCTTTCTGGATGGGTTTAGTGGGTAAAATAAAATCCAAATTGCTCCTGAAGACTAGGATAAAACCACCTTCACTTATCCCTGGGGTACCTTTGCATACAGGGTGATCCCTTTCGGCTTATGCAATGCACTCGCCACATTCTAAAGAGCTGTGATTGGTATCTTTTCGTAAATGGTTAATGATGGTATGGATATTTTCATGGAATATTTTAACCCTTGTGGTAGGGACTTTGAAGAGGCATTGAAAAAATTGGAAAGGGTTTTAACACGCTATGAGCAAACCCACCTATCTTTGAGCACTGAAAAATTGCCATATGATGATGAGCGAAGGAGTAGCACTGGGGCACTTTATCTCTGCTGATGGTATCCAGGTAGATCCATCAGAAATTAGGGTGATTGGAAACATACCCACTCCTAGTACTCAGAAAGAGGTAGGCATATTTTTAGGGCATGCTTGGTATTATAGAAGTTTTATAGAAAAATTTTCCAAACTAGATTCGCCTTTATTTACCCTATTAATGAAGGATGTATAGTTTGCATGGAATGATGCATGCCAAACAACATTCACTAAGCTCAAGAATAGGTTTTCCATAGCTCCTATCTTAAGGGGTGGGCTCTTCCTTTCCACATTTCTTCATATGCCTCTGACATTGCCATTGGAGCAGTGTTAGGTCAGCAGGATGGTCAAGCACCATATGCAATTTATTACATCAGTAAGAACTTGGCCCCTGTTGAACTCAATTATACTGTTACAGAGAAGAAATTTTTAGCCATTGTCTACTCCATTAACAAATTCAGACACTACATCACTGGATATTCCACCTTTGTACACACTAACCACTCAGCCATCAAGTACCTAATGAACAACTAGTTACTAATGCTAGGATAACTAGGTGGCTGTTACTGTTACAGGAATTTGATATTACCATTATTGACATGTATGGAAAAGAAAATGTTGTTGCTGATTATTTATCTCATTTTACTAATAGTGATAACAACCTACCAGTTGAGGATTCTTTCCCAGATGAACACTTGTTTGCAGTTTCAGCTCATTCCCCTTGGTATGTAGATGTTGCTAACTACTTGGCTGTAGGGAAGCTTATGGAACACTTGTCCAAAAGAGAGAGAAGGAATATTATTCAACAAAGTGCCAGGTATTGCTGGATAGATGGACATATTTTCTACACAGGTCCCGATCTTGAGATCCAGAGATGTGTAAGGGAGGATGAAGTCTTCCATATCTTAAAGGCCTGTCATGATGAGCCATGTGGAGGACATTTTGCAGATAGGATAACATGTCATAAGGTGCTAACAATGGGTTATTATTGGCCTATAGTTTTCAAGGATGCCAAAAAATATGTCCAGTCTTGTGACAGCTGTCAAAGAATGGGCCAACCAAATAGATTGGATGAAATGCCTCTTTTACCACAGTTGATGGTGGAACCTTTTGAAAGATAGGCCTTAGATTTTGTTGGGCCTATCAATCCTCATTCAAAACAGAAAGCTTACATTCTAGTTTGTACTAACTATATGACAAAATGGGTAGAAGTTGTGGCTTTAACAAAGGCCAATGACCAGGCTGTAATAGATTTCCTATATGGAGAAATTTTTACTTGTTTTGGAATACCCAAGGAAGTAATCATAGATGGAGGACCACAATTTGTGTCACACAACTTCAAAACTTTACTACGGAATTACCATATTCAACATAGGATAACTTCACCTTACCACCCCCAGTCTAGTGGCTAGGTGGAAAGTAACAATAAAGTTATTGAAGCTATCCCCACAAAAACAGTCAAGATCCATTGCAGAGACTGGGTTGACAAACTTCTTGAAGCACTATGGGCATATCGTACTATGTGGCACAATACTACAGGTTTCTCCCCTTATGACTTGGTGTATGGAAAAAGAGCTATCTTTCTCATTGAATTCGAAATCAAAACCTTGAAGAAAACCATGGAAGTGAACCTAGATGTAACTAAAGCCTAGAGGAATAGATTGAATCAATTAAATGAACTTGAGGAAAAACACATAGCTTCTATGGATTAGACAACATTAATTTAGCAACAGAGATCCAATTGGCATGATAGGTTCATCAAGAAGCAGGTCTTCTATGAGGGAGACTCGGCGTTGTTATATTATTCAAGATTCAAAAGGGACTTTAAAGGTAAGCTACGCACAAGATGGTTAGGTCCATATCTGATTGACAAAGTATTTGACAATGGAACAGTCCACCTGGTCACCATCGATGAGAATCGTGCACCATTATTCGCTAACAGTCATAGGCTGCAATTGTATCATAAGCCAATTTTGAGGGACGTGTTTGTTTCACAGATTACAGCTGATCCGGGATACCAATTGGAGCAAGGGAAGGAATCTTTCTCTGCCCCTGATAATCTTTAGAAAGTCATTAAAATTTCTACACAAAATTTTTGTACATAAATAAACTAATGCTTAGCTTTTTTTCTTTTTTCCTTTTCCCTTTACACTTGATTGTTTTTTTTAGAATTTGTGTAGGAATTTATTCAAGGATCTATGGTTATGACTGGGCCTAACAACCATGAGCCCCTATGTAATTTTCAGTTTTATGGAAGATATCCTTGCAAAAGATAATTTGAATGATGAACAGCTCGATGCAGCTGCAACACTACAAAATTTGCCTATTTTTCCTGTTTCACAGCTACAACACCGTAAAAACCCTGCCTATTTTTCCCATTTTGTAGTTGCAGCTGTGTAAAAAACTTTTCGTATTTTTCCCATTTCTTAGCTACAACACTGTAAAAAAACCTTGTCTATTTTTCTCATTTCCCAGCTACAACACTGTAAAAATACTGCCTATTTTTCCTGTTTTGTAGCTGCAACTCCATAAAAACCTTGCCTATTTTTTCGTTCCACAGCTACAACACCGTAAAGTATCGGCCATCTTTCCATTACAATAGTGGTGACTCCATTGAATTTTTTCCTACTTTTACCCTTTTTAGCTGCTGCAACTCCACTAATTTCGCTGACTTTAACTATGGATTATGGAAGCAACTCCTCCAGATTTGTCCACAGTTGGGCTACAACTCCTTCAGATTTGTCCATAATTTCTATCGCCTGTGGTTTTTCTGATTTAGGCTGACTTTGCAGCTTTAATTATTATTCCATCAAGGTCGACAAGACAAATTTTGGTTTGATGGGAGAAGGATCATGGTATCATGCGTGCAATAAAATTTAAATTTGAAGGATGCATTGATACGTTGTATTATTTCGAGAAGTTATGGTTCATCCCATAGTTACTAAGGTATGGTTCTGGTTATTTACATGATTAAGCATTAAGCAAATTTGACAGAGTTAATCATACCTACCTTTTTGTATCTATCATTACACCCATACTTCATTAACATTCCATTCCCACGATCTAATGGTTACTCAAATTTATTTCACAACTGCCACCCTTTCCTAATTTAGGGCAAAATCTTACCAATGATTCTATGCTGAACTTTCCAAATTTGCCAACTTCAACCTCCGTTGTTCATGCATGTCCTACATTGAAATCTCCATTGTTGGATCCTATAATTTGATGAGCTGATACTAGAAGTTATAGATAAAGATAACATGGGTATCTCATCCTGGCATGAACCTCCAAACATGCAGGCGCTGCGAAAGAATGTTGAATTTTTTGCTATCTTTGAAGCCACGGGCTGGACTGAGTTTTTCCAACGTCTTAATGGTTTTCATCATGAGACTGCTCTATAGCTTTCCTTAAACCTTAAATAAACCTACTCAGAGGTTAGAGGTTTACGGATAGAATTTTCTGAGGTGATTTTAGCTGAGGTTACCGAGCTCCTGCAGATAGGAAGAGCTTGCTTTGGAAGAAGAACTCTTAATACTTGCACAGTACAAGACTTTTTGGTGGCAAGTGAACAATTCCATCCATCAATATGGGGGATAGAATTACAGTCATTGCCTCTCCCATGGGACCAAGTCACCATCTTCCTCAAGAAATATATCACTAGTGAAGGTAGGTACCAGACTATGTATTATTTCGAGTTCCCACTGCTATCTCATTTATGCCACAGAAATCTACTTAATCTTCCATTTTTTCTATTTAAAGACTTACATCACATGGATGGATTTGTCAGAGCAACTAAGCATCCATATTCTTCCCTTACCCATCATGGCATCATTAAACTTTTAATATTAAGATCCCTAGCTCAGAGAAATCAAACATGGGAGCAATTTACCGGCCAACCTCAGATAGCCCAAGGACCTATACCTCTGCCTAAGATTCCCATCAAAGAAGTAAGGGCACCCATACCTTTGCCTGAGATTCCCATCAGAGAAGTAAGGGAACCTACACTTCTATTGAATGTCCAACTAGAGGAAGAGGAGGAGGACTGAAGTCCTCCAATTTAGTTTTTTTTTTTGGGGGGGGGGGAGCTAAGACAGAATCAGAAGAAGAGAAGAATCGATGGAAGATGTAGTAGTAGGAAACCCTAGAGAGGAGATAAATAATTGGAAGCTCCAGCAGCTGAAGTTGAAGATGGAGCAGAATTGGATGCTGGGACAATTGAATCTGAAGCTATGGGAGCTATGGTTAAAAAATAAAATACAGAAGTCCTCACCATCGAATCCTCTCCCGAATGAGGGAACTTTAATAGAAGAAGAAACATAGATGGTACATGAAAGAGAGGATGCTGAAACAGGTAATATTCCCTCTATGTCTACTGTAGGCTTGGAAACCCTTGTACCCCAAAGGAAGAGAAGAAGGCCAAGAGAAGAAACACAACCATCTCAACCAGCAAGGAGAAGGAGAAAGAGGTCAGTCACATCAGCTGAAGCAGTGCGAGAAAAATGGGTAGATATTGAGGAAAACATTGAATTTCCCATTTTGAGACCAAGGATAGATAATGCTCCATAGGAGCCTATAGAAAAATAACCTCAAATTGAGGGGATTTTGTATGAAAATGGATTAGTGAAGGAGGAAGTGCAATTTCTTCGGAAGGAACTAGAAAATTGGAAGGAGGTATGTAAGAAACAGGTAGAGAGAAGGTTACACACACTGGTAGAAGTTGCATTAGAGGAAATTTGTGGGAAATTTGAGGTCTAAAATGGGCCTCCTAAGGAAAATAATAAAATAATAGTTATTAATTTTGGAGGAAGAATGAAAAAAACTACTTTTTGTGTTCGTATTTTTGACATATCTCCCTGTGTTTTTACTCAAATTATGAGAGGGATATCTTGTTGTATCTAAAATTTAATTCTGCATCCAATGAGTACCCACACTTCATACTTTTGATGGAATTTTCTACCCCAAAAACAAGAAATACGTGAAAAAATGTGATGATGACATCATCCTCACATTTTTTCAGGTATTTCTTGTTTTTGGGGTAGTGGGGTCCATCAAAAGTATGTAGTGTAGGTACTCGTTAGATATAGAATTAAATTCCACATCCAATTAGCTCTCCCGCTTGAAATTTGAGTAAAACCACAGG